>BHDV01014489.1:39633-101772 GCA_005406045.1 Adoxophyes honmai
ACATACAAACTTCACATAGTTATTTTTTCACATGCAGAAATAATAAAGATAGCTTCACGCCGTTTTTAGAGCATACGTATATGGATCTAAGGTTCAAAATGGCGTAAAAAACCAAAAATCGAAAAAATGCACATAGCGATTTCTGCAGGAACAGCGACGTTATGCTGTCAATAGACTACGCAGATATATTAGATAGAATACGCACTATAGATAACCAGGCCCCTATTTCACCAAGTGGACAAATTTTTTGTCAGCGAAATAATAATAATATGTCAGGTGAAATTTCGACATGTACAGGGTGAAAGAAGATATATAGGCCCGGAAGGGAAACTACTTCAAATCCACATATACACATACATACATATTCTCATTCCTGTATTCCCAAAAGGGGTAAGCAGAGCGCATGAATTCAAAAATCCAGTGCCACGTTTAGCAATTTCGGGGTAAACAGCTGGTTAAACGTGATATTGCAGTGACAGGTTGCTAGCCCATCGCCCACAATACACCAACCCAGAGTCGACTCTTACGACACCCACGGGAAGAAAGGGGGAGGTGCTATTCTAACCCGGCACCACACGGGGGAAAATTTAAATCCAATTTACTACTAACTACTTTCATCAGTTAGCTCATTTTACTGAAAGGAAACATTCCTTTATTTTAAACTAGCTGTACCCGCGACTCCGTCCTCGTGGAATAGTAACTTTGGGTAATGTTCCCCGTTTTCCCCACATTTTACTGTGTTTCTTCGCTCTTATTGGTTGCAGCGTGATGTTATATAGCCTAAAGCCTTCCTCGATAAATGGTCTATCCAACACAAAAATAATTTTTCAATTCGGACCAGTAGTTCCTGAGATTAGCGTGTTCAAACAAACAAACAAAAAAACTGTTCCGCTTTATAATATTAGTATAGGAAAGAAACATAACTGCATTAAAAGGTTTTTTAAAACGTTGCTTGTCTCAACCAGAAATCGAACCCACTAAAAAATGAAAAAAAAATGTCTAGTTTTTAGTTTTCTTCTGTGGGCATTTATTCGAGAGTTTCGACCGTCTCATTCATCTGAACACTTTTCCTTAAAAAAAAAAGAATATTCTGAAACAGTCGTTTAATCAATTAGAGGAACACTGACAATTGTGGTGCCGGGTTAGAATAGCACCTCCCCCTTTCTTCCCGTGGGTGCCGTAAGAGTCGACTCTGGGAAAGGGTTAGTGTATTGTGGGCGACGGGCTAGCAACCTGTCACTGCAATATCACGTTTAACCATTTGGTTACCCGGAAATTGCTAAACGCCAGCTGAATAAGATGGTTGAAACGCTGGAATAATCGCCCATCTCATAATATATTAAAATCTAGCCGACATACGAAATCATTTTTTTTTGTTACCCAGTTTTCATGCGTGTTGTGCTAGCCTACTGTGTCTGTCGCTCTATGGCGACAGCACGCGCGAACTACCCGCAACTCGCAACGGTATTTGGCTAAAGTTTTAATAACACTGTGATATAGTACGCTCATCGGACCCTGGTTTTGCTGTGACAAAGTTGCTAAAGTTTGGGCCGTTTTAGTATCAAAGGATGTGTGTATACTATTACTAACTAACACTAACGAAGACAAAAAGTGACAATTGCCCCTGTCTGTGAGAAATTCACGTGTACAAAGAAGTACAGAAGTCAAGCAAGAGTATGTACAATTGTATGTACTGAGAAAAACCCTTTAGCGCCCGAACTAAACCGTTAATTGTATTTGTCATTTGAACCAATTCCTGCAAATACGCGGCACAAGCATTTCGCATAGCAACGAGAACGTATTTGGCTTCCAACGAACGAATGCGACATGATTCTAATTAAATTCTCCATTCTTTCAGTTGTGCACTTTTGCCATCTTGCGGGTTCGCAATTTTTAGCAAAAATTGGGTTGGCGGGTTGTGCCATCGCTCCTAATATCGGTTAAGGACTTTTTCAACACTTCGATGGTGTTAATGGGTACATGCGTAAATCCTATACTATAGGACCTATAGCCTATATGATAAAAACCTAAATTGTATCCCCCGAGTTATAGACAGTTCATACTCTCTAGGGACCAGTGATCGGGTATACATACATACAAATATCCTCACGCCTGTATTCCCAAGAGGGGTAGGCAGAGCACATGAATTCAAAAATCTAGTGCCACGTTCAGCAATTTCAGGGTAACCAGATGGTTAAACGTGATATTGCAGTGACAGGTTCTATGTAACAATATTGCCCAGTCGCAATGTTGAACGATTGCAGGTGCGTACACGCCGATTGACGGAGCTTTCGTAAGAGAGGTAAGGTAGCCTAAAAACAGGGCGCCATTGGGTTGAAAAACGATGACACATTTGTCTCCCACAATTTCAGGAAATATTTTACAGAGGGTTTTCTGCTCACCCAACTACTGGTTCAAATTTTTACGGTCCATTTTCGGCCACCCTGTATGTTTATGTATAACTAGCTTATGCCCGCGGCGCCGCTCGCGTTAAATTCGGGGTATCGCAGAAGAGATAGCACACATACCAATTTTATAGCTTTCTACATTGAAAACTTCCACTCCTCACTTTAGGGAAATGGCGGGTTTTGAAGAGACAAAATGTAGCCTATGTCACTCTCCATGCCCTAAACTATCTCTACCTAAAAAATCACGTTAATCCATCTCTCCGTTTAGCCGTAAAAGACGGACAAACAAACAAACACACTTTCACATTTATATATTGGTACGGATTGTATATGTTGTGTAATCTATGTACTCACCTTTGTCAGCCATCACGCCGCAGCCGAGCAGAGCTAGCACGATCAACACGGGCGCCATCGCGATCACTTGTACATAACACACACTAGCACATCATCTGGTCACCTGTGGAAGAAAAATAGCATTATAACCTCCATATAATTAATACTTTTATACTATTTTTATCTATACGTTTGTTTGTTTGTTTGAACGCGCTAATCTCAGGAACTACTAGTTCGATTTGAAAAATTATTTTTGTGTTGGATAGACCACTTATCGAGGCAGGCTTTAGGCTATATAACATCACGCTGCAACTAATAGAAGCGAAGAAATATGGGAAAATGTGGAAAAAACGGGGGAAATTAGTCACTATTCCACGCGGACGGAGTCGCGCGCACAGCTAGTACTTTATATAGGGTGGCCTCATACACTCGGAATCCTGTTTCGGAATTTTGATTCGAAATATCGATTCATAATATTATCATATCGAATGCAGTCAATTCATATCAATCTATGAATTATACTATGGACCGTAGTTTTCCGTTGGAAATTTAATCTGAGTCGGAATTCCATTAAAATTCCGTATTTGTAATCGAAGCGTATTTGTGTGGTGTATTTACGGAATTCCAAATCGATATTTCGAATAGAAATTCCGAAACGTAATTCCGAGTGTATGTAGGCACCCTTAAAAAGAAATTTAATGGAGTGAAATTTAGTTTTCTTCTTATTAGAATCACAATAATTATTTTGTTTTAATTTTTTTGCAAGCGAATACGGGCGTCGATCCAAAAGCTTATCATTTTTTTTTATTATTTATGTGAGAACCAAACAGGTCACCCTCGAGATCTCTAACATCGTTTGTCCTAAAATCATTTGCTCGAACTGTTTTTTTCCTAATGTGAATTAGCCCTAACGATCAATTGCAATAACAATAATTTTCCATAATTCAAAAATAGTTAGAAATCAAATCGGTTGGGTTATATTAGATCTTTTAGGTATGACCATACATATTATGTAGTAGAGCGTCAAATCAATTCCTGAAATAAAATGTTTAGGAAAACTAAAGAAGGCACGAGTGTTAGGACAAATAATTACTATGTAAAAACGTTAGGGAATGCAAAAATACCGAACACCCAATGAACTCTGATTCAACGCACTATATCCGTATTGACAAGGTTTCCGTACTAGCGAGGGAAAAATTTTACATTCAACGAAAGGTACGTGAAGCTATAGAGATTAGTCGGCGTCCAAATAATTGAGATAGTGGTTGGTCGGTGGCTTCGAGTTGGAAAACGGTTTTAAATCTTCTTACTGCGTCAACAGCGAGTGTGGATGTGCCTTTACAAAGTGATGTGGTTAGTGTTGTGTGCTACCCTATTTTTGACAATAATAAAAATGACGATAATAACGAGGGTAGTCGTGTGCCAGTGTTAGTTTCGTCAAGCACGAGCAGTCGCGCGAAGAGAGCGGAGGCGCGCAGTTCGCGCTTGGCTGCAGCATCCGCCGCGGCTCTTAGTTGAAGGACTACGAATTAGCCCGAAACATGTCGAGCTAAACTCAATTTATTAAACGTGAGTTATCCTATTTTCAACATCAAAATGCAAAAATAGTTTTAAAAAGGTTAGGGATCCGAACCAAATGCATCCAAAACTCAGACTACCACACTACCTTCGTTCTCTATTTTGTACACTCACCCCTTTCATTGTAAGTTACGCAGGCAAAGCAATCTGACCCAACATAGCTTTGGGATGGACCCAGGCACAGACTTATATCGAAATAGATACCGCGAGTTCCTGCATTTGTATGAAAACCAAGCGTGCCACTTTTTCTGTACCCACTGTAACGTCACATGAGCTTTGGTGATGGGAATTGACAGTCCGAATGAAACCGATTCGAAGGTGACGCCGCCTTATTCAAGTTGTCCTGTCTCTAGGCAGTTAAAATTAATCTAAGTAGTACAAAACTAAATTAGATCGCGTCAAAGGAAGAGTACCTATTGCTCTCTTTTTAAACGGTTTTACTTAGCTTACCCCGTTTGTTTTCTTTATTCGTTCGTTGGTGGGTCAAATTTAGAAGTTGAAATTTCACCCTCTTTCCGTAAACTGATTGATGTGAAATTTGGCATGCGTTTTTAATTTTGGTGACAATACAAAAATCTATATTCATTGTCAGTATAAATTCAAAATGGCCGCCGCTACAAAATGGCGGATAATCTATTTCTTATCAACCCCATCAATATGGGTATCAATTGAAAGGTCTTAGCAAGAAAAATACAGTGCACTATACAAAAAACTAAAAACTCAAAAACTCTAGACTAAAATAAAACCGTTTCACTTAAAAGTTTTTTTTCCTTTTTTTGGCTCCGTTTTGGCACGCGAAGTATATAAACTTGAGTCATCTATTTCGATATAGGTCTGTGGTACCCACGCACCCAGAAGGGACCGTGGCCACATTTCTCATACCGTATCCAGGGGAATTTTTCACCCTAAATTCACGGCTGGAATTATACCTTCTATCTTGTTTTGGGTAAATTGAAACGAAAGGGAAAACGATGCAACGAACAAATTATCGTGACACACCTTTTGACTGACCTATTCCACATTTCTTCCGTGGATGGCCCGAAAGGCGAATGAGGATAGGCTTAGGTATTTAGGTGACAGATTATTCTGTCACTATTTGTACCATCGAACCGATTGATTACTGACCCACCATAGAACCTATTCACAGTGAACGTCATTGTGACATTCCATTGGTTGACAAAGGAAATGTTTATGACGTTTATTGTGACAACGTTCTACGGTGGGTCAGAAATCAGTTGGTTCGATAGTACCTATACTCCCTTTCTGAGATAAGAATTTTGACGGTGCCGTGTGGTGTTGGGTTTAGAATAACATCTCTCCAGTTCTTCCGTTAATGTTGTACGAGTTGACCGAAACGTTAAGGTATACGTTAAGGTATATTTTAGGCGACAGGCTAACAGCGTATCACTACTATACCTGCCAAACTAAACCATAAAATATACGATAGAAGTGGAAGCAGGGTAGGCAGAACTCAAGAAGCATGACACAGGCAAAACCATGACCATTTCACGCTTCGCCGCCACTTCTAGCATAATTTCAGTTTTAAAAATAGATGGAAGAGGTATGTGACAGGTTGCCAGCCTGTCGCCTTTTACGACACCCACGGAAGAAATGGAGAGGTGTTATTCAATCCGCCACAATGTATTTAGGTACACACAGGATGAATTTAGTCCGTATTATTTGCAATGCAGACATTTACTGTGTATAAGCGAACTGCAGGCGAGTCTATATTTACCCGAATGTGTCTGTTGGCGATTCTGATGTATAATTAAACATGCGCGTGAGTGGAACATCATGCGCTGGCCGATCGCTGGAGTTTCGTGGTACATATGTCGAAGGCGGATTGTATAATCCGCCGTTTTACATTACGCCTAGCCGTTTTGCAAAACAGCGCCGTTTTGTAAAGCGGCGGCTCAACGTTTAGCCGGATTGAATGCGGCTGAATAAAAAACCGCCGGAATGAATTCGGCGCTAAACGTTATTCATTACGGCTAGGCAGAATGTAATACGGCGAGAGATTAGCCGCCACTTTGTCGTTTTTAGTTCAGATTTTTAACACTCGTGGCGCTGCCTAACATAAACAGTAGAGGATTTAGAGGTTTTAATAGGTTAGGTTAGGTTAGATTACATTAGATTAGGTTAGGTAAGGTTAGTTTATTTTGTTTATATTTATTTTATTTGCCATTCTTTATTTTCTTAAGTATTGTTACCCTACAATTTTAGTAGTAGTACAATGCGGCTAAACGTGGGCCGCCTTATTGAAGAACGTATCGCAATAACAATCCGGCTGAACGTTGAGTCGCCGCATTACAAAACGGCGCTGTTTTGCAAAACGCCTAGCCGTTATGTAAAACGGCGGTTTATACAATCCGCCTGCGACACATACATACAATAATCATGCCTGCATTTCCAAATGTGATTGGTAGAGCGAGTCTCTCTCGAGATCGTTAGGTACTTATCGTTTGTCCTAAAATCAATTGCCTGAAGTGTTTTGTCTTAATGGGCAATAGCCGATCAATTGCAATGATAATGATTTTCCATACTTGTTTTTTCAAACATAATTTAGGTTGGGATACGTTAGATCTGTTTTTTACGAACATACATAGTCACGACCAAAAGAATTGTACCTGAAATAAAATGCTTAGGAAAACCAAAGATATGGCATATGAGTGTTAGGTCAAATGAACATTATGACCTAAAACGTTAGGCATCCAGATATAGATTTAGGCAGAGTATACGGAACGTTGCAAAGATATACCATGACCACTTCACTTTCAGCATAATTTTAGGTTTAATAAGCAAATGAAAGAGGTATAATGCCAAAGTAACGTGGCGCCTAAAGCGTATCTAAACCTATTTCCTTAGTCGCCTCTTACTAACCACGGAAGAAATGGAGAGGTCTAATTATGAACAAAAAATATAACATTCCAAGTATAATACGAACACAGCCGATTCATTTGTCTACATATACGCAATCAACAAAAATAAGAAGTTACATCAGTCTTCTGAAACTATGAAAGTCCGGCAGCAACTAACTATAAATAGATCCCGCATTCTTTATTGTGGATCTATAATAGTATACCGTGGCGGGAGACCGATCTATTACCGGGATTAAGGTCATAGTTATCTGTGGGCTTTGGGTCAAATTGACAAATGATTATCTTCTATACTCATAATATGGTATAGCTGAAAAGTTTGTTTCTTTGTTTGTTTGTTTGTTTGTTAGAACGCGCTAATCTCAGGAACTACTGGTTCGAATCGAAAAATTATTTTTGTGTTGGATAGGATAGACCATTTATTGAGGCAGGCTTTAGGCTATATAACATCACGCTGCAACCAATAGGACCGAAGAAACAGTGGAAAATGTGGGAAAAACGGGGGAAATTTGTCACTATTCCACGAGGACAGAGTCGCGGGCACAGCTAGTTATGTAATATAGACGGTTACGCTGATGTCTTTGTTTCGAGATCATCTCGATATTTTTCGGGCTAATTCATGCCCCGTCACCTCGAGCGATGCGCCACGGCAACAGGCAGACGATGTATTCGAGTACGCACGAGTGACGGATTTTCCGCTATTCATATATAAAAGTATTATATTTGGCGATAGACTAACAATCTATGTTCAGCATTGGACATCTTATAGAGCAATCCCAGTGTCCGACAGTGGTTCTAACTTTTTTAATGGGCTGAAAATGAAAATTCAAATTCGAAGCTATGTATGTATGTATGTATGTAACTCTTAATTGTACAAAATAAACATGACAAATTAACAAGCACAGAACAAAACACAAGTACAAAGGCGAAGCGATTGATAAAACATGTGAAATTAGAGTAGACACACAAAGAAATTTCAGAGAGAAAGAAACAAATCCGTTAACCTAAAATAAATAAATACATTCTAGTACCTAAATCTAGATATGCTATGTTAGTCCAGGGTTTTAATTGCTAGTTATAAATATTGCCTATATTTCCGTGAGGTGTCGGGCTTAGAATAACACCCTAACAAATAGGTTTAGGGGTGATTTAGGCAACAGGCTAGCAACCTGTCACTATACCTCTTCCATCTGTACTTAAATCTACAACTATGCTAGAAGTAGTTGCAAGGCGTAAAATAGTCAAAGTTTTATCTGTCATGTTTCGAATGCTCTGCCTATCCTATTTGGGAACATAGGCGTGATTGTATGTATGGAAATGTCGACGCTTGAAGCTGCGTTAGGTCCAGGGTGTAAATTGCTAGTAGTAAATATTACAGAGATTCTACAGATATTCATACACAACGTTTGCTTGGATATGTACGCAAAGATGGAAGCAAATACAGCGCGTTCTCTGTTTATGGAAGCGGTAAGTAAATACGCAAGGATACGAGTATGTGCAATTACTTAGATCATGAGATAAATAGTCGAGATGGTTTAAAAAAGATTATGTCAGGTAATGGAAAAACATTGTAGGTACACGTCTTTTTTCCTATTATGTACAAAACCAAATTATTATTAAACGATTATACACTTATTTGAGTGAAACAACAGTATCACAACCAAATATTAATATTTTTATTTTATACCATGTTGCCTCGGGTCACGAATAACACCGCTCCATTTCTTCTGTGGATGTCGCAAGAAGCGACTAAGGTTTAGGTATGCTTCAAGCGACAGGCAAGAAACCTGCCACTATAATACCTGTCAACTTTTAACCTTAAAATATTTTAGAAGTAGCTACAGAACGCGGGATAAACATGATTTATCTATTTAGGCACGTGAAAAGCGTTGACTCAATAATGATTAATATTTTCGTATCAAATACAAAATAACGAACATAATTCACTTTTGATGAGACTTGATTTTGTATGCGTCGGTCTTCATTAGACTATTTTTAGTAATTAATTACATTCATTAGATTGAAGTTTCTTGATAAGTAATTGGGTCCAGTAATTCAATTTCAAATTGGACGTATTATTTGAGATAATTAACGTTATATTTGATATCGTATTTCTTAATGTGAGTGTTATTATCATCTTAATTTTCGACTATACTAGTTATTCATGCAACTTACAGCATAAAATGCGTTAATATATGAGTTTAGCTTATGAAATGAGTCCGTAGGGTGAATAGTTTTAATAGTTATTTGTGTCCGTTAGTTAGATACATACAATTACCCAGAATTTGCTAAACGTGGCACTGGATTTTTTAATTCATGTGCTCTGCTTACCCCTCTCGGGAATACAGGCGTGAGGATATGTATGTATGTGTGTATCAAATAATTAAACATCGACAAAGGTACACAGATAATCAAACTTCCTGAGTGGGGGCTCGTGACGTCACGTTTGAGTAAAAATTGTACTCAAACGTGACGTCACGCAAAACTTTTAGGCTCTGTATTATCGTCATTTTTCGTGTCTAAAATAAAAGAAACAATATGGGTACCTACAATATTTTCCACAAAATAGTTTTTTCTAGTCATCTAGCCTATTATAGTTACAAACCTGGTGTTTGCCAAATCTTCAACCAACTCTACCAAAATGAATACGAATCCCGACTGAAGCCAGCTGTTCATAATTATAATAATTAAATACATTTCTTTGTGAACTTGACACCAGCGTAATTTCAGGTAGATATCAGCTTTGTTAATTTTAATTAAGTTTTATGGGTCTCGGACCTTAATTAACTGATTCTAATTAAGCGCTAGTTCACAAGTTTCAAGGATATTTCGCGAAAACTGGTACTTGATACTTTTTGACACCTGGTGGAAACAGTCCATTTGAGGATCAAAACAACTGACGGTAAAAACGGGAAGTCTAAGGCTCAATTCACACCAGAAGAGCAGCGCAGCGCGGCGTAGCGCAGCGACCCGCTCCGTGGAGAATGTGCGAGGATTCCTGCGACTGCTCGAGAAGCCGCTGGAATGCGTAGGAAGTCGCTGGAGTTTACATAATTATTGACATATTGACATATGTATTGACAGCGGCCGTCGCGACTACTCGAGCATCCTCGGGCATTCCCGCGACAGCTCGCGCAGTCGCACGGCTTTGTTTATGGAATGCGCTGGAATTCCCGCGGATCCGCGGGCATCCGCGCGCATCGTTAGAGTTTCTCATGCGATAATAAGTCTTATTGTAATGAATATAAAGTTGAAATTCTCATGACACTGAAACTGCGCTCCGCTACGCCGCGCTGCGCTGCTCTTCTGATGTGAATTGAGCCTAATAATAGAAACATATATCACGCCTGTATTCCAAAATGGGGTAGGCAGAGCAAACGAAACGTGACTGAAAAAACCATGATTATGACTGTTTTACGCATCGCAGCCACTTCTAGCTTAATATTAGGTTTGAAAACAGATGGAAGAGGTAGTATAATAGCGACTGGTTGCTAGCCTCTTGCCTAAAGCATATCCAAACCTATTTCCTTAGTCGTCTCTTACGACGTCTACGGAAGAAATGGAGAAGGTTATTCTAACCCGACACAAAACAGGATTAAAACACTTAATAGTGAAAATGGGGGTGTAATAATACATACATACATCACACCTGCATTCCCAAATAGGTAATGGGGTAGGCAGAGCACACGAAACGCTACATAGTCGAAGCCATGAATATAATTTGATTTTCTTTTTATTGGTGTAGTATAATTTTCTGCAGCCTCTCTTTTTGTCGGTCTCAGTGTTTAAATTTACTCTCTATCTCCCAAAGGTTGGCTGTAAAAGATCCCATAAGGGATAAGTCGACCTTTATATTTCGCCATTTCATTTGTATTATGCTTTTATTTGTATTTTGCGTTCTTACTTACTTATTATTTCACATTTCGTGACCTACCAAGTATAATTTTAAGGTTTTAAATTGGCAGGTATATAGTGATAGGTTGCTAGCCTGTCGCGTAAAATACACCTCATCCTTTTTCTTCCGTATGGTATCGAGTTTAGACAAACACCCCTCTATTTCTTCCGTGGATGTCGTATAAAGAAAATAGGGTGTAATAATATTGATCTAAAATAAAACTTGTCTTCAGCTAGTAAGTGTAAACATAAAATTCCCTTGGGAAAAAAGGGGCCTAAGGATATTGTAACGAGAAACACATGGATTTCCAACGGGATAACTTCATTACCCACAAGGATATTGTTAGGGATGATATTCCATCCCCCTGGAGATATAGACAAACACAAGCGATAGGGGTTGTTAGTAAGGGGGTGGTACTGTCTTTGAGAGCTGTTATTTGTTCCCTATTTTCGTTTGGCTTTTTTTTTCAATCAGCAAGTCAAAAAAAGGTGTAGTCAATTTCTCGTCATCGTCGTTTTCAAAGATTTCATAACTTCTGTCATATATATCTAAAATACTTTTATGCCAAAACTTCACTGACAGAGCATCGTCTATTTGATTCTCTGTTGCACTTGCGTAAAAAAGAAGCTTAAATGGAATTGTTAACATTTATTCAAATTGGGATGATCTTTATCATAATATTTGGAAATAATTTAATTTTAACATTATTATTGTACCAAAAGTTGGTTTTCCCTGCAACGTCACAATGATGATGACACGTGGCACTGTGACATTCCGCCATCTTTGGTAGTTTTTTTGACGTGTATTGGAATTAATTAGGTTTTACAGTATAATTTTGTTGCGTGACGAAAGTATGTAGGTAACTTGACCATAATTTTAGGTTTAAACATTGATGAAGGATGTAAAATTGTGGCTTGTCCTTAGCCTGTCGCCTAAAGCGTATTTGAACCTACTTTTTTTGTCAAGTTAGGGTATTCTGTTAGGGCAACTCGGTCTAGGCGAAATTAGGAGTACCCGAAACCGACGAGCGTGTATGGCGATAGTGATGAATGTGATTGAAGCGAGAGAATTAGGCCAGAATAGGAACGAATAGCGCTCTGTTGTCTCTGCCTACCCCGCAAAGAATACGGTGTTACGTTATATTTCACACACACACACACACACAATCACGCCTGTATTCCCAAATGGGGTAGACAAAGCACACGAAACGTGACATAGACTAATCCATGGTTATGATTCGCAGCCACTGCTAGCATAGTTTTAAGTTTCCAAAGACGGAAGAGGTAGAATAGTGACAGGTTGCTAGCCTGTCGCCTAAAGCATACTTAAACCAATTTCCTTAGTCGCCTCTTACGACATCCACGGAAGAAATGGAGAGTTGTTATTCTATCCCGACACCGTGTGTCATGTTGTTTTACGTAGATGACATTTGTCGAAGTTCCACTACTGCAATAGGTGGCGCTAAGGCGCCACAACACGCACCAAATTATGATATTTTATGGCATATCCACAGGTTTTCAGCAGTTCGCGCTTGGCCCCATGAAAAGGCAATTTCATCTTGCACCTGCCATAGCGTTGCGGCTTGTTCGCTCCCCTCGCGTGTGGCCCAAGTTACGAGAGGTTAGAGATACCCAGGAGAAACTCAGGAAACGCTGTACGGTTAACCCCTTTGTCAGCGTACGACAGGCCCCCGACACTCCATACAACCGACCGCGCGAGATAGCCTACTACTACTACATAAACAACATAACGTCTGTACAAGCACGATGTGTGTGCGTAAACTATGCAGGGCCATCACTCAATTTGTAGCTTTGTAGAACTAAATAGGAACTCATTAAATAAGTTAGATTAAGTGCCTAAGAAGATTTTTCATAACAAAAACTATAGTAGCACTGCCTAATTATACACATAATTTGGAATAATGTGAGCGTTCCTTACATTTTGTTCATCGAATGGAAATCTGAAAAAACTCCGATTCTTGTTTGAATAATTGATTTCCAAACACCCATATACCGAACAATAGCGAACCATTTTTATTCTTTTCTCTAGCGGCTCTAGCCAATACTTTCACGTGTTTCACATCTAAGTATAAAATATTAGAGAAAATGTTCCTACCCGCGAATTCTGTGAGTAAGCGTAAGCGTAAGCGCGGCATCACTGCCTCGTTGACTGCAGGCGACGATATTTTGGCGGGGGGAGGTGAGTGTCGCTTCTTTACGTAGTAATAGTTTCTATTCTTTGGTACGACTCTGATTGGCATCGTACGCCTGTAAAGCTCAAATTCAAGAGGACTAGAGTGTTTCCATTGTGGTGTCCGGATTTAGAATACACCTTTTTATTTCATCTGTGGACGTTATAAGAGGCGACTAAGTACATAAGGCTATGGTATTTTTAGGCGACAGGTTAGAAATCTCTCACTTTTTCATCTTCAAATCAATTTAAAACCAAAAATTGTGCTGAAGCATTTACGAAACGTAAAACGAAGCTGAATTCACATTTTAAGGCTCAATTCACACCAGAAGAGCAGCGCAGCGCGGCGTAGCGCAGCGACCCGCTCCGTGGAGAATGCGCGAGGATTCCTGCGACTGCTCACATTATTGACACTAGCTGTACGACCGAGCTTTACTCGGATTATTCAGTAAGTAAGAAATTATAACCCGGTTTTTTTTTCTCTGAAAATCACGTTTTCCCGGGAAAACCACTTACCTATGTAGATGAACTTAAAACTCCTTCCTTGTCTATATAAAAATTTTCATGAAAATCGTTAGAGACGTTTCCAAAATAGCTGGTATATAGAAATAAATATATAATACATATATACAAGAATAGCTCGTTTAAAGGTATAGGATAGGATAGGATAAATAGATATTACGAAATTATTTTATTATCGAATGACTATATAGTTTTCCTAAAAATATTTATCTGTTGTAGTTATTCGGCATCGGGACAGTTGAAAAAAAAAGCAAAAAATTAAAAAAAAAGAAAAACTTATGTCACATCCCAGGATCGAACCCAGAATCTTCTGCACAGAGAGCGCATAATAGAAAACAAAAAAAACCGACTTCAAATTAGCAATATTTTAAAAGTAGGGTAAACCAGGGTATTATTGCCCACCGGCAGTGATTGCCCGCTTTAACAAAAACCTTATCGAATGTTAACTTTAGATCGTTCTAGTTCGATTAGAATTGGCTAGATGGCGCGTTCATTTGATGTTTAGTAGATTTAGCATCGACTACTGGCAACATTCTAAACAGTAAAACAGTTATGGCGGATTTTGTCTAGATGGGTGAATGTGTTACTCAAACGGGTAAAAATTTTAACAGTGTTCTTAAGAACTTACTTGCATAAAGGATACATTGCTGTGTTCATTATTCGATATTCAGCTTCTATTGCATGAATATGATATAACTAAGAGTATTTATAACGTTTAGAAACGTAAATCTGCATCCTAATTTGAATCCAAACGGTTATTTTAGCTGTGGGTAATCACTGAACAAAATTTTTAATATTTTCAGTTATTGCCCACCCTTTTTTTAGTAATTGCCATATGGCAATGTCTATAGTCATTGCCCGGGCAATAGCTGTCGTGGTAGATTATTGATGAAAGTGTTGCAAACATCACCTGCTGCTGTTGTATTTGAAATGCTTAATGCGCGCCAATTTGATGTTTAGTAAATTTAGCATTGATTACTGGCAACATTCTAAACAGAAAAACAGTGATGGCGGATTTGGTATAGATGGGTGAACGCCGTGAACGCGTCTTTTAAACAGGTAAAATTTTTAACAGTTTTCTTAAGAACTAACTTGCTTAAAGGTAATCTTTGTGTGTTCATTATTAGATATTCAGCTTCTATTGCATGAGTATGATAAAATTAATCGTATTTACGACGTTTAGAAACGTAATTCTGCGTTCTATTTTGAATTCTAACGATTATTTTAGCTGTGGGCTATCACTGAACGATTTTTTTCATAATTTCAGTAATTGCCCACCCTTTTTTAGTAATTGCCATATGGCAATGTTTATAGTTATTGCCCGGGCAATAGCTGTCGTAGTAGAGTATTGGTGTTAAGTGTTCCAGACATCACTTGCTGTTGTGTTTGAAATGCATGCGCAATCTTTTTAATTTATCGAAAACTATTCTTTAAGGTTCTAGATTAATGATTGTGTTTATGTTTAGAGTTAGTGCAGACGACTGACGTGAAGTAAAGACTCTGATTTTATAATTTTAAGTTATCGGGCAATTACTGTGCTGGAATGTTGGCAATTACTATAGGCTGTGGGCAATGACTGTACTTTTCAGAAGATTTTAATTATGTTGCGATTATTTGCTATGTTACGTAAGTTTTGATTAAAAACTGTTCCTATTCTATAGGAGAGTTTATTAGGTTATAAGAAAATAGTAATAAAAAATTGGTACCTATCATATTTTATTTTTTATTGCATGTTAAAGTGTTTGAAATCCTTAAGCGGGCAATAGCTACATGGTTTACCCTATTCTGTTTACTGAATGTAAATTCTTGACTTCATCAACAAATTACCGAAAACGCCGTACATGTCCATATAAAATTTGAAGAGTTCCCTCGATTTGTCCAAGATTCCATTATCAGATCCTGGTTTCGTGCCAATGGGACCGATTTCGATTTATACCCTATCGATTAAAAAAAAATATTTGAAAATCGGTTCACGGGTCTCCGAGATATCGAGTAACATACAAATTAAAAAATTAAAAAATTAGGTCGAATTGAAAACCTCCTCCTTTTTTTTGAAGTCGGTTAAAAATATCTGTTGTAGTTATTCGGCATCGGGACAGTTGAAAAAAAAGCAAAAAAATTAAAGAAAAAGAAAAACTTATGTCACTTCCCAGGATCGAACCCAGAAGCTCCTGCACAGAGAGCGCACGTTCATACCCCTATTCCATTGGAACTCTTGAGCTCTTTAGCGAAATATCTGTATACATTCAGTAAGAAATTCATATCCCGGTTTTTATTTTTTTTTCTCGGAAAATTGCGTTTTCCCGGGAAAACCACTTATGTAGATAAACTTAAAACTCTAATCCTCGTCTGTATAAAAATTTTCATGAAAATCGTTAGAGCCGTTTCCGAGATAGCTGATATTTATAAATATATATACAAGAATTGCTCGTTTAAAGGTATAGGATATTGACATATGTATTGACAGCGGCCGTCGCGACTACTCGAGCATCCTCGGGCATTCCCGCGACAGCTCGCGCAGTCGCACGACTTTGTTTATGGAATGAGCTGGAATTCCGGCGGATCCGCGGCCATCCGCGCGCATCTTTAGAGTTTCTCATGCGATAATAAGTCTCATTGTAATGAAAATAAAGTTGAAATTCTCATAACACTGAAACTGCGCTCCGCTACGCCGCGCTGCACTGCTCTTCTGGTGTGAATTGAGCCTTATTGTGAACTTATCATAACGCCGGACTTAATTGCGCATGATTTTAATTACCTCGACGTTTCACCCACGTTACAGCGACCTTGGTCATAAGTAGAACAGTCCACTCGTGACCAAGGTCGCTGTAACGCGGCCAAAACGTCAACGTAATCAAAATCATGCGTGAAAGTCCCGCGTTAAGACAAATACGAATGAAAATCACGAAAGTTTAAAACAACTAAAATCTTTTAACTTGTCCCACTCCACACAAAGGCGGTTAATATCCCGATATCCTTTGTCACCTCTGATACTGGTATGTTTTCATTCCATGTTTGTCTTTGACAGTCTTTTTTGACAGACGGCAAATTGAAAATCGTCCGACTGATGTTCCGGTGTTTGTATAATTTTTCCATGACTCGTTTTGACGACTCATTTGTAAGACTAAGCCGTACGGTTTAGTTAGTATGGTAATATGCATTAATTGGATATTTGACAAAAAAAACTAATTAGTCAGTCAGATATATTACCAAAAAAATTTGTAGTAGTAAACACGAGTTTTTTTACATAAATACATACATACATATTCTCACGCCTGTAGTATTCCCAAGAGGGGTAGGCAGAACACGTGAATTCAAAAATCCAGTGCCACGTTTAGCAATTTCAGGGTAACCAGATGGTTGAACGTGATATTGCAGTGACAGGTTGCTAGCCCATCGCCCACAATACACTAACCCTTTTCCAGAGTCGACTCTTACGACACCCACGGGAAGAAAGGGGGAGGTGCTATTCTAACCCAGCACCACACGGGGTGTTTACAATGGCTATTAATGAACATAAAAGTAAAGAATAGGTACTAACTATTACTTATAAGCATACCCCGGCCAGCGGGAGCAAAAATGCGTTGACAGCTTAATAGTGCCAGGACACACACTTTGGTCGATGTCGATAAAAACAACACGATGTACTGGACCACCGTTATGATATGCAGAAGTATTAATTATTGTTGTAAACAAAATTAAAACCAAGTGTTTGTATTTATTCAGTATTTTATGTATTTTTCGTAACACACAATTAGCATTTTTTCAAAAGTTTTTGATTTTAAATTCCTTCGCCTTGACGATAAAATCCATTTCATCCAAATAAAGGACCATTATAAATCTATTACAATGTGAAAAGTATCTGTTTACAACTGTAACTCACTCTTATCTATTACGAATATTCTCGTGAGTATGATAAATTGATTATAATTAATACATACATACATATACTCACGCCTGTATTCCCAAGAGGGGTAGGCAGAGCACGTGAATTCGAAAATCCAGTGCCACGTTTAGCAATTTCAGCAGGGTAACCAGATGGTCAAACGTGATATTGCAGTGACAGGTTGCTAGCCCATCGCCCACAATACACTAACCCTTTCCCAGAGTCGACTCTTACGACACCCACGGGAAGAAAGGGGGTAGTGCTATTCTAACCCGGCACCACACGGGGAATTAATAAATTGATTAAAATAGTGTATAAGCTTAAAAATAATAATTGTGCTTAATTAAATGTCGACTATTCTATCGATATCCATATGTCGATAGAATAGTCGATATTTAATTAAGCACTAGGAGCAGAAGCATTTTTGCTCTCGCCGGCCGGGGTATGATAACTTATAAGTCAAATCAAATCAAATCAAATCAAATTGTTATTTCCTGAAATAGGGCATATTGATTTTTGATACATTTTAACGGAATTTTAAACGGGTTTTATACCATATATCAAGTCACACTTGACCGCCTTTGCTATGTGGCTAAGATTAACTTGAACGTTTTTATGCCATATTTAGTAACTGGCATGAAAGATAAATACTGACTTAACTACTGGCAACTTGTCAACATTTCACAAAAACACACATACCATCAAACCGCACGAAACTCTACATTGTCAAGAGCATGACTCTTTCACGATTCGTGGCCACTTCTAGCATATTTTTAGGTTTTGAATTGGCGGTTATAATAGTGACAGGTTGCTAGACTGTCACCTTAAACATACCTTAATCTGTTTACTTTGTCGCCTCTTACGACATCCACAGAAGAAATGGAGAGGCGCTATTCTAAATCCGACACCACACGAAAATTTGGAAAAAATGCAAAATAAAATGATGCAGTAAATCTCGTCATGAAGACGGAAGTTCAAATTAATGTTTTAAACTTTCGCGATTCTCACTCATATTTATATGTATGTACGCGGGATTTAATCACGATTTTATGAGTCAACTCGTGACCACGGTCGCTGTAACGCGGCCGAAACGTCGAGAAGGTAAATAAAATCGTGATTAAGTCCCGCGTACATACATTTATACCTATAAATATGAGTTCAAATTAAATTTCAATATAAGCGAGTCTCTCGATGTTTATTAGTAGTGGTACGAGTACTGGCATATAACAACTCGCACGCAAACGAAGCATAAAACCTAAGATTAATAACAAAAGAGAAAAAGTGCCAGTATCGTGTAACGTGACAAGCTTCATTTGTTTGTTTTTCCACCCTTTCACATGGAACGAGTTGGATAGAGACAGCGAGTCGAGTCTGTGGTCAGTGGCAATTCCAAAAGCAATTTGTAAGGTTTCTGTTGAAGATTTCACTTTAACTTTGCAGGCCTTTTTTTTAACAAACAGATAAATATAACTACTATAAGGGTTTGTAATCACTATAAGTCTGAATTAAGATTAAAACTGTTGATTATTTTTCTCCATTTCTTTCATAGATATCGTAAAAAGAAAGGTCTCGGTATATTTGTGGTGTCGCATTTAGAATAGCACCACTCAATTTCTTCCGAGGATATCGTAAGAGGCGACTAAAGAATGGTTAAGGTATATTTTTGACGACAGGCTAGTAACCTGTTACTGTGTCCTTTAAACCTAAAACTATGCCTTAACAGGCTACGAAACGTGAATGTACAGGGTGTTGTTTATGTAGAGTTTCATTTTTTCTGTCTTCGTCATTTGGGGAAGACAGAATAGACGTGATAAATGAAAATTAATGTGACTTTTCTGCGCATTACTAAATTAAAAACGGTTAGCGCTTTAGAGATGACTTTTTAAATGCATAATAAAATACTACAGTCATTAATATGTAGGAAAGTAATTCCTAGTACACACACATTATGTGAAATATTCCCAAAAACTATCCGCCACTCGTTGGATATCACCTATTTTCCCCATATTTTCCCACATTAGCATATCACTATTTTCCTTTTTACAGCTCTAGCAAGTAATCCAAGCCAAAATATTTTCAAACATTGATTAAAGTTCGGAATTCCGAACTAATCAACGAATATAAATAAGCCTCGCCCAGGTAAATATAAATTGATTAATGGTTTAATTTTCAACTTTAATGCCCTGAGGGTGGCACGGTTAAGATCCCATGGAAGCGGCTATTTTGTCTCTGGTGTTACGCTTAGGAAATGATACGGAATGAAATGAAATGGAATGAAATGAAATGGAATGCAGGAAAATGCAATGGAATGTAATGAAATGAAAAGAAATGCAATGTAACGAAAAAATGCAATGAAATAAAAAGAAATGAAACGAAAAGTAATTAAATGTCATGAAATTAATTGTAATAAGATGTCTTTAATTAAGCTAGCACGAACTATGTTGAGCTAATTTTGATTTAAGGCGAGAGATATTCATATTTTTCGCAATGCATACCTACTGTGTAGTGTGTTCTGAATACGCAAAATCATTTTTTCTTTCTAGAAGATGTTTTAAATTCAACGGTTAATATAGTTTTGGTATCGATTTTTTAATACAGACAATCATTAAGATGCTACAATAAATTACAGGTTTTGCTAAATGCATCAATAAACGTATAGAAAGAAAACAAGTAGGTAAGTAATAATATGAATGAAGATAAACAATTATAAATATATGTATATCACAGGGAGATTTCGCGTTTTATATCTCCAAAACCACTTCTTGTTACTCTAAATCTGTCTTAAAACGAAGACCCTGATGTTTCAATTAAGGATCGGAGACGTTTTAAGTTATCAGTCGAGACCCGGCTAAGCTATTACATAATTTGATATACTACGGCAATGAATGGAAAGCGTAATTACATTTTTATGCCTTGGACATAATTATTACATGCAACTTAGATAATTAGTGACTTTTATCATGCAGCAGTTATATATTATAGATAGGTATTTGGGTCCATATCGGGTTGCATAAAGTTTGAAGTCCTTTTTTATTAGCATACGTAGTTTCCTAATACTCATTATTATGCACTGCATTAAGCCATTAATTTTGTGTTATGAGCATAAATTTAATGCATAAAAAATAATACACGTTTACTTTAAGGCATACAGTACACTTATAAATGCATGAGACATGCAATTGGTTGGTATTTTTGTACATAGATCTAACCTAACCTAACCTAGTATTTTGAATAAAAATTATTATAATCGTCCAATAATTTTATTCACCCATGTTATGACCACATAAACGTATGTCATTTAGTTACTTACCTACTTATTTCACTGTTATATTATATCCCCGTTCAGATAAATCGGCCCTAAGTCACTTAGATTTAAAAGAAACTCTTACATAAAAGATTGCTTCGATTCCTCACAAAGGGCAAATCACCGGATACCAATTACCCCAACAAATTAATACTTTTAATTGTTCTTTTCTCGGTAAAATCCATTGTCGCTCTAATTGACGAAACTCTACGGAAGCAATCAAAAATGTCAACTTGATCAAAGGGTTTTTGGCAATCGCTTTGGTGAATAGATGACAGATTGGTCGGTATTTGAAATTTTCAATTGACCATAGAAAAATACAGATATATGACGTCTAAGAGCGGCCACATACATTCGAAATTCCGTTTTGGAATCACGATTCGGAATATTGAACGCGTTAAATCCATCCTGTATGTGGCTCATTCATAGATGTGTATGGATCTAATGCGTTTGATATTCCGGAACGGAATTCCGAATGTATGTGACTGCCTTTAAGTAGAGTTTAGGGTCAAAACATAGAATGGGTTACTGAAGTCAGTCTATCAACGATTCTGCAACCTTATCAAGAGTAACTACTAAATCCAACTGCCAATTTAAAACAAAAAAAAATGCTCGAAGTGGCAGTAGACACATTTCGTGTGCCCTTCATGTATGTAAAATTTATGGACTGTCTTACGTTCCCCACCCGAACACAACAGTGTGATCACTGCTGCTTTGCGACTGGATTAGTAGCTAAGATGGCGGTAGCGATCCAAACAGACCTTTGAGGCAAGTACTTACAGCTTGCCGTGTGGTGTCGGAATAGAATAACACCTCTCCATTTCTACCGTGGATGTCGTAAGAGGCGACTAAGGAAATAGGTTCAGGTACGTTTTAGGCGACAGGCTGGCAACCTGTCACTATTGTAACTCTTCCATCTTTGCAAACTTAAAACTGTGATAGACTTGGCGGCGGTGCGGGATATAGTAATAATCATGGTGTTGTCTGTCACGATTCGTGTCCTCTGCCTACTCCTCTTGAGAACACAGGCGTGATTGTATGTATGTATGTATGTACATACAACTACAAAGCGACTTAATTTACTAACTATCTAAAACTGGCCATTCCACAAAGTAATATGAAAATCCTTTTATTAATTAATTAATTAATATTAGGAAGTAATTAAGCCGCCCATTACTCAGCGACGGTAATCTAATAACAAGTAATTGTCATCGGCAATTAATAAAACTTAATAAAACCCAATGAAGATGGAATTTGCGAAGGGATGGCACAGATTAAATATTTATAGACTGGGCATTTGTTTTTAGGCATTTAAATGGCACTTCTGACATCTGGGTCGATCAACTATTTTGTGTCCCTGGTTGCCATGGTTACGTCTCCTGACTAACCGAGTAAAATTGTGATTTTCTAGAATATAATCTGCTATAAATTAAGATTTTTTTTTACAGTTGTACGCATTTCTTTATGGCGCATCTCCTGAGCATAGAACGGGACCTGAATTATAAACTTTTTCTAAACAACTCTATCACAGTTGTCCCCTGACTTACGGGACAGAATAACAACACAAAATAGTTGATTGGCCCATCTTCAAAAATATACGGATAACGTTTTAAATCGAGTTTAGCTCGACATGTCTGAATCAGTCGCGCGAATAGATTGGTGGCGCGCAGTACGCGTTTGGCAGCAGCAGCTGCTGCGGCTCCTAGGTGAAGGGCTAATTGGCCCGAAACATGTCGAGCTGAACTCGATTTAAAACGTGAGTTATCCGTATATTTTAAAGATGAGTGAGTTAAATGTTCAATGGCACTTATGTGTGTTCAAAAGGTTGTCAATTTTTGACAGTGACAACGGATGAGAGTCATGAAAACGCATATTTTTAAAGCGTCAGTGGCAGCGATAGGGTTAATTTCTGTTACAAAATGCTTATACATTTTAGCGTGTATGTTTGTATGTAAAATTAAGGCGTAATTGACATTATTATTACTCGAGTTATCACTTTTCACATCACATCACATTGCAATAATGATAAATTTAATGCGAAAGTTTGCGAGTGTGTATGTTTGTGACCTCTTCTCGCCTAAGCAGCTGAACCGATTTTGATAAAATTTGCTATGTAGGAAGCTGACACTGTGGATTAGGATATAGGGTACTTTTTATCCCAGAAAAATGGTTAGAACCCATAGGACTGCGATAAAACAACTACGCATACAAAATTGTGGGCAAACTAGTCATTTTTAAACCAAAATGAAGCTTCTGTGTGATCATCATCTGTGCGTAAGTGCCAAGTTGTAGGCACTCGTTGTTTGTCAACTTCCTAATTACGAAATCGCGAAGTTTCTATTTTCCAATTATGGCGTTGGCAATCATTAATCTTTTTGTGATGGCTGTTTAATGGGGGTTAGAGAATTTACTGAACGGAGCAAGGCTTGGTCCAATCATTACTGGTATAATAATGGATCTAATGATAATAGTGATGAAGGTGTATCATTAATGAACTAGCTGTGCCCACGACTTCTACTGCGCGGAATAGTTTTTTTCACACATTTTCAAATTTTTTTCGCTCCTATTGGTCGCAGCGTTATTTTATATATAGCCTAAACTCGATATTATGTTCTATCCAACACAAATATATTTTTCAATTCGAAACAGTACTTCCTGATATTACTGCATTGAAACAAACAAATTCTTCCGCTTTATAATATTAGTGTAGATGATTGAACGATAGTAGATGAAGATGTATCACTCAAAGATGGTAGTGAAACAGGTGTATCAATGAAATAATAAAGCAATCATTATTAGTTTTAAAACGGCAATGAACTAGTGATGCATGTGTGTCGCTGAAATATTGACACAATCATTACTAATACTATAAGCGGTAGTGATACAGGTTTATTAATGGAATATAAAGTGATGAAGATATATCACAGAAAAATCGAACGATAGTGATACACAAATATCACTGTAAGATAGAACAGTAGTTATAATTCAGCCTGAATACAACCTACTACTGTACCGCAGGCCTTCCCTTAATACGAAAAGATTTGGGGTTTAGTTCACATGCGACCTTGAATTCAATAGTCACAGCAATAGAAATGATTCAGATGTATCAGTGAAAGTATGAAGCAATAATTTTAGTATAATAAAGGGTAGTGATGCAACGTGTGTCACTGATACATTTGGAAACACAGGGGTGATATCCAAGTATGTTGTAGGTACTGTACACGTTACATTCAAAAACCTACAAACGTAGGTACATCTTGTTATTCTCTTCAAAGTATAGGTAGAAGGCTTAAATTTGACGCCATGTAACGAGATCGTCTATTGTTCATTTAATTTGAATGGGACGATTTGGACTCAACTCATTCCGATGTCGTACTTTGCATTCCATGATCATTACCTAAATAAATAAATGGTATCAAAAACCTAAACATTTTACGCAGAATTTGGTGAAATTGTTATTTGTGGACAAGCTAACATACAAGTACAGTTCATAAAATGAGGCCGAATGGCGAATTTTATAAAGGAACGTGAGTATTAACTCACCACTATTACACCTGCCAACTCATCAGTAAAAAACATACCAGAAGTGGCCATGAAATGCCTATATGTGGTGTTTATGTGTGTGTGTGGCATGTGAATTTTAATACTTTATTATCAATCGTTTATATAGCAATTTTGAAAAATGATTTAAAAGCTTACGAACCGATTCATATTTATTTGACACTCAAAGTGGCAGACGGATGATTTGGTATACTAATACTAAGTTTCAAAGGAAGCAAAGGCTTCTTGTTCTTATATCTGACGTTTTTACATACAGTCAGCGTCTGATACATGGTTACACTTTGGTACTTTGTCACTGTGATCGCAGTGACAATTTCATGCGAGAGTTCAAATATGAGGTTTGACGGCCGGATAGCCCAGCGGTTAGAGAACCTGACTGTGAAGCTTAAGGTCCCGGGTTCGATCCCCGGTCGGGGCAGATGTTTGTATGATGAATACGAATGTTTGCTTTCGAGTCTTGGATGTTTCTCTATATATAAGTAAGTTTATCCGTTGTCTAGTACCCATAACACAGGCATTAAATTGCCTACTTTGGGACTAGGTGATTGGTGTAAAAATTGTCCAGTGATATTTATTATTTATTTATTATTTATCAGACGCTGACTGTACATCACGCCTGTTTTCTCGAATGGAGTAGGCAGATCACACAAACCGTTACATAGTTTTTTAAATTCAAATTCAAATTCAAAATTTCTTTATTTGCCAGAATATGGTAACAGGATGAGATCTTAAAGCTATTTGTGTGCGTCATATTCAACCCGCATGCAGGTGTGCAAATTATTATTAATGTCATTTTACATGTCATTTCAGTACTAAATTAAATTATATAAATATGTCAAACATTGAATTAATTATTTATGTCAGAGGTTAAATATTCACTAATACTATAATAACATTTATCATGCAGCCATGTTGTCAAGTTCCTTTTAAAAGAATTTTTATTTTCTAATTTAAGTCCACTGGGCAAAGAGTTATAAAGAAGTATACACAATACACATGTTGTAGTATTTTTTTCTATAAATAGCTGTTTGGCAAGGAGGTTGATACAATAAGCTCCGGTATTGAGCTCTTGTGTGTCGAGTGTTGATGGAGGTTAAGGCATTTAAATACTGATAATTTCACTACACAAGCCTTTTAAAGGCCAGAATAAAAGTTTGTAAAGTCACAATAACAGCGGTCAAAACACCTAACATTAAGAAGTCATAGTCGCCACCCAAATTAATTAAACGGCCTAATTACATAAAACACAGGAAGCTAGTCGGAGTGCGTTTAACGAGCGAACTTAGTCTCATTAAGGTGGGCAGGTGTGATTTTCCGTTTTCCCACTCTTGGGACAAGAAGTTAAGTTTATATAGATAAATATTAAACATAAAGGAACGTTATAACTATAGCAATGACTTTCGCGTTTATTGGCCAATTCTGGGATATTTTTAGGTTTTAAGCTGGCAAGGTTGCTAGTCTATCGCCTGAATCTATTTCTTTAATCATCTTTTACAACATCCACGGGAGAAATGGAAAGATTTCTTTTCAAATCCGACGCTACGCAGGAACTGTAAACTATGACCTTTTTATAAAGTGCAATGCACTTAGCAAAAAAACCATGATTGTTGTATGGGAGCCCCCGTATTTTTTTTTTAGTTTCTGTTGTTAAAACGGCAAAGAAAAACATACATACATACATATCCTCACGCCTGTATTCCCATGAGGGGTAGGCAAAGCACATGAATTCAAGAATTCAGTGCCACGTTTAGCAAATTCAGGGTAACCAGATGGTTAAACGTGATATTGCAGCGACAGGTTGCTAGCCTATCGCCCACAATACACTAACCCTTTCCCAGAGTCGACTCTTACGATACCCACGGGAAGAAAGGGGGAGGTGCTATTCTAACCCGGCACCACACGGCACTGAATGGCGTGTTCTTTAAATACGAGTCAAAGGGTGAATTATCTAAAGAATATAAAGAGTATTTTTTTTAATGTAAATATAGTACAAGTACTGGTGACTATGTTGACGGTTTTGATTAGAATATTGTACCTATTTCACGTTTTGTATGACGTTAGTGAGCCAACCATAATCTGTAAAAAAAATAACAATCTAGCTACCACGGTTCGTAATATACAGCCTAGTGACAGCTAAGTCTCAGTAATAGGGTCCCGTTTCCACCCTTTGCTTACGGAACTCTAAAAACACAAGAAAATTTTGCTCTTTTACAACTAAATAACCAAGCGTATAAAAACAGGCCTTCGCCATTCACATCTATTGGACTGATTAAATTAAATATCTTCGACTAATTTGCGTAATTTTGTAGGTAAATATTTTGCAAGAGACAGTCATTTGAAAAACGTTTGGTACGAGTAACTTACAAAAGGCCAATATTTAACCAAACAAAGGTTTAAGGTATGCTTTAGGCGACAGGCTAGCAACTTGTCACTCTTATACTTTATCACTTTTAAATCTAAAATTTAATTACACTAAGAGTGGTTGCGAAGTGGTCATAGTTTTGTCTAAGTCGCATTTCGTACGCTCTGTCTGCCCCATTTGGAAGTGTATGTAAATATAAAAATCATACATACATACATATTCTCACGCCTGTATTCCCAAGAGAGAGGCAGAGCACATGAATTCAAAATTCCAGTGCCACGTTTAGCAATTTCAGGGTAACCAGATGGTTAAACGTGATATTATTGCAGTGACAGGTTGCTAGCCCATCGCCCACAATACACTAACCCTTTCCCAGAGTCGACTCTTATGACACCCACGGGAAGAAAGGGGTAGGTGCTATTCTAACCCGGCACCACACGGGGCCGTCAAAAATCTTAAGTGTGAAAAATCAGCTTTGCACACGATTTGTAAATACAAAACCACTTTTGAGCAACTTAAACGTATTAGGTTTTGAGTTGGCAGGTATAATAGTGACAGATTGCCAGGCTGTCGCCTAAAATATACCTTTAACCTGTCACTAGTATACCATCAGACAACTCAAAACCTTCAAAAAATGCTACGAGTGGCCACGAACATGAAAATGTCATAATTTTGTCGATGTAGCGTTTTATGTGCTCTTCCTAGCCCAATAGGTAATACAAGCGTTAAGGCTGTGTTTTAATGTATTAAAAAGCAGCTAGGTACTATAATTTCTCCATCTTGGAATGCGCGAAATAATAAAAAAAGCACAAACCCAACTTAATATTTAATAGCGATCAACTTTCTCTCCACCATTTCAAGCCTTCAGTAATTAAAATGATAAATAATAACTGTCCTGATGCCCGAATGATCTAAGTGCCTAGCTCAACCGTTCATCAACAATTCTATAATTATAGGCCTTTGTTGAGGACAAAGTTGAGTTGTCCTAGATTGTGAAAATTGCGGTCACCCCTTTCAAGCTTACACTCGAAGCAATTCGTTCCAGATGGTACATAGAACCTATTTACAATTAATATCATTGGCATTGCATTGTTGACAAAGGAACTGTCAAGCTACTGCTGTCATGTGGTCACACCGGACTTAGGCGAAAATGCAGACATAAAGATCCGACCACACCGCAGCTTAAAATCCGGTCCTGCTTCGGAATCGCAGTGTCGCGTCGTTTTCGCACTGTTTTCGCCGCATGCTCCCCACACCGCAGCTTAAAATACGCTGTCGCACCGTAAATTGATCTGCGTAAAAATCGCAAAAAATATTACACGGAAATCTTATGGCAGACACCACACCGGTGACGTAAAAGACGCAGCTGTCTTGTAGATGCAGCGTTTTTTACTCAAAGATTTGCGAATCGGGGTTTCTCGGTTATTGTCGGTAACACTTCGTTTTTTACATAGAGATTATCAGATTCTATGTCTAAAATTTTAAAAAATAACGAGACAACTGAGTCACGTTCTTTTGTTTTGTTGCTGTGATGGGTGCAGTTGATCTTTACTTATGTCATACAGGTATTTGAAGCATGATTTTGACGCAGCGAATTTTAAGCACCGGTTTGGAAGGTTTGCGACAAAAAGATTATCGTGACGCACGTCATTGCGATTCCGTACCGTCACCGTTTTTTAAGCTGCGGTGTGGGGAGCATGCGGCGAAAACGGTGCGAAAACGACGCGACACTGCGACTCCGAAGCGAGACCGGATTTTAAGCTGCGGTGTGGTCGGACCTTAAAGAGTGAGCGTGAAGCGGTCATGATTTTTGGCAGCGTTTCGTATGCTCTGCCTACCCCATTTGGGAAAATAGGAGTGATGTATGTATGAAAAAATAAGTTGCCTCTTACCACATCTACAGAAGAAAATAGGGAGGTGTTATTCTAAACGCGACACCATACGGATCAGTATTGTTGGACAGATTTTTTTTTATATTTTACAGAAGTACTTTTTAAATAGCTTCAAAAAAGAGGACGTTTTCAATGAGAGTTTTTTACAGAAATATGAATGTTAATTCAACATTATACTCAATAAATATCGGAAACGAAATGGCAACATCAAAGGAAAATCAATTCAAATTTCGAATTCAAATTCCGAAGCCATACATTTTGTGTTGCCAGAACGAACAGACTCAAAAGTCGAATTAAAAATATAATACCGAAACGTAAAAAGCTTTTTAAATTCTTTTCCGTTTTGCGGAAATGTGAAATTGAATAATTCGGTTTATTGGGTTAGCTGAACTCAGGAATGTAGAATGGCCACAATATTATTTTATGGCTATTTTGGAAATAGGTCATTTTTACCCTCAAATCGCTAAACGTGGCACTGTATTTTTTAATTCATGTGCTCTGCCTACCCTTCTTGGAATTACAGGCGTGAGAATAACATATGTATGTATGTACGTTTTATTGTAAACCTAACACCACATGGGCTTGTACAATTGTACTGACCATAAAATCATCATCATCTTCAGTGTGGTGTCGAATAGAATAAAAGCTCTCCATTTCTTCCGTGGATGTCGTAAAAGGCGACTAAGGAAATAGGTTTAGGTTTGTTTTAGGAATAAGGCGTGACGGTTATGTATGTATGTACATATGGTTTAGGGGACAGGCTAGCATTTTCACTATTCTACCTCTTCTGTCTTTGCAAACCTAAAACTATGCTAGAAATGGCTGCGAAGCGTGATATACTCATAATCGTAGTATTTTCTATGTCACGTTTCGTGTGCTCTGCCTACCCCATTTGGGAACCGAGGCGTGATTGTATGTATGTATGTACAATCGAACCAACTGATTCCTGACCCACCGCAGAACGTTGTCACACTAAACGTCATAAATATTTCCTTTGTCAAGCAATGCAATGTCACTATGACGTTCACTGTGAATAGGTTCTACGGTGGGTCAGGGATCAATTGGTTCGAAGGTATGTACCATCATCATAACCATAGTAACCTAAAACTTGAGTCATCTCTAATTAACTTCACGCGACGCCATTATTCCCCTATTATCCAACAATGACACTAGAGGCACTCATCGGACTTAGACAATAAGTCCTCGGCGCAGCGAAGTATCTTGTCACCCTACCCTTGTCCAAATTAGAAGCGCTTTCAACTGTCAAAAACAGGACTGACTAATGCCAAGTCTACATGAGGTGAGTTATTGATTTTTAGTGCTTACTTTATATTTATTAATTAGCGAGATACAACAGAGTTGCATGATTAGAAATATCTAAAACAATCAATGTATACAGTCGCCTAAAATATACTTGAACCTAATTCCTTCCGACATCTACGAAAGAAAATCGACACTACACTGGGTTATCAAAATTACAACAATAACAACATACAATTACGCCTGTGTTCCTAAATGTGTAGAAGTGAACACGAAACATGAAATAGACAAAATCATGACTATTTTATGTCTTCAGCCACGTCTAGCATAATAATAACTTTAAAGACACATCCGCGAAAGAAATGGAGAGGTGCTACTCTTTCCCGATTGTGTATCTATTTTGGTAGGTTATCTAAACTTTTTACCTAAAAACATTGAGGATAGAACCTATAGAGAAACGATGTTCACAACCCCGGTCCGCAAATAGTTTGTTGATTTCAACATACTAAACGTCACCGTCACTGTCACAGAAACTGTACAGAGCCAATAACCGTAGAGAAAAAGGCACTAGCGTTACGCGCGATCTTGGACCGGCCAATAAGAGCACAGCGATCACTTCAATTGTTTTGTGGAATAATTTCCGAACAACCAAGATGACATTAGTACTCTATAGGTTCTATCCTCTATGCCTAAAAATCATGCTAAAAGTAGCTAACGCGAGAAACAGTCATGACTTTATCTATACATTATAGGGTTTAGTGGACTCTGCCTACCCCATTTTGGGAATATAGGCGTGATTGTATGTATGTATGTATGTATGTATGTAAACCACGAAAGTGCAAACACGACCTTATGCAAAACCTTAACTCGTTCAAAATTGTCTTTAAATTTCAGACAATTATGAAGTTGAGGATAACATTCACCAGACGTTTTTGATTCATTTATTATTCTTAGGTTCTGTTCAACGTCGCGAATATTAGAATTTATCAATTCGGAAGCGTTCGGAGGCATTCGAGAAAAGTCGGGAAACGAATTTAGTACGTTTTGTGAGAGCCAAGCCAAGTTTTGGAAATTTGGATTTTTGATCTTTAATCCTGGACCAAAAGTATGGATAAAAATGCTAAAATGCAAAATTTTAATGATAAGTTTCTGTAAATCGATGAAGTTTAAACTAACTTCTTAAAGTATTTATTGTAATGAGAAATCTAAAACATTAAATTACTTTTTGTCCTAGCAAGCAACTGCAGATTTTATTTATGTATTTGCAATTGTTTGACATAAAAAATATACTTTTGTCAAAAATAGCTAGTGCAGATTTTATTTATGTTTAAGCAATTGACCAACAGCTTAAGGAAAACTTTACAAAAAATACAAAATACTATTACTACACACTACAACACGCCTGTATTCCCAAACGGGTAAGAAGAGCACACGAAACGCTACATAAAAAATCCATGATTATTTCAGTTAGGACGTAATTATTATGCATAAAAGTAATTAAGTTACTAGTTTGTCCCCTAAATATACCTTATCCTATTTTCTTATTTCATTAACGGGTGTTATTCTTTACCCGACACTACACGGCATACTACTATTACTAGGTATTAAAAAAAAGAGTGCCCCGTGTGGTGCCGGGTTAGAATAGCACCTCCCCCTTTCTTCCCGTGGGTGTCGTAAGAGTCGACTCTGGGAAAGGGGTTAGTGTATTGTGGGCGATGGGCTAGCAACCTGTCACTACAGTATCACGTTTAACCATCTGGTTACCCTGCTGAAACTGCTAAATGTGGCACTGGATTTTTGAATCCATGTGCTCTGCCTACCCCTCTTGGGAATACAGGCGTGAGAATATGTATGTATGTAAAAAAAGAGTTCAAAATTTTGTATTTTGAATGAAATATTGGCGGTTGCTCAATTCTTTTCGCCAAAGCCTTATTAGAGCAATCCTGCCTATTTGTTATGACTAGAAAATCGCTAAATCAAAAATCTTTTATTCAATCAATCTCAAATAGTAATCTCATTTATTTGGCATTGAAAGGGCTTTCTTGAACATTTATCTAATAAAAGAAACGTTCCAAAATTTTTGTTTAAGCAAATGTAATACAAGTACTTGGCTCTAGTTAATTTTTCAGTTTTTTTATTTGTAATAGCAGCAATAGAAATACATAACCTATGAAAAATTCAATAGTCTAGCTAGCACGGTGAGTGAGATACAGACTGCAATATACGCCTGTATTCCCATGAGGAGTACGCAGAGCATATGAATTCAAAAATCCAGTGCCACGTTTAGCAATTTCAGGGTAACGAGTAATAGTCTCAGTAATACGCTCCCTTTACCCTTTAGGTACGGAACCCTTAATAATTTTAAACAAAAAAAACCGCCTTCAAATTAGCAATATTTTGAAAGTATTCTGTTTACGGAATGTAAAATCTTGACTTCATCAACAAATTACCGAAAACGCCGTACATCTCCATATAAAAATTGAAGAGTTCCCTCGATTTCTCCAAGATTCCATCATCAGATCCTGGTTTCGTGCCAATGAGACCAATTTCGAGTTATACACTTTCGATTAAAAAAAAAAATTGAAAATCGGTCCACAGGTCTCCGAGATATCGAGTAACATACACACAAAAAAAAATAGGTAGAATTGAGAACCTCCTCCTTTTTTTGAAGTCGGTTAAAAAGACCGGCATTTGTATTTGATAAAAGCAAAGGCTTATGAACTGAAACCATTAATATCTTCAGAAGGCATTCCCATAAAGGTTAGTTTACGGCTCTGGCACCAGGTGGCGCTCTTAATTGTTCTAACGGCAAGCGTCCATTTATTACGGTGCCATTCGCAACATTATGAAGTGTAACAAATAGGGGGCTCGGTAGAGTGAACGCAAAGTTCAATAAAAATCAGAGAAGTTAGTTTTTTTCTTTCAAGGATTTTTTTTTCAAGGACTTTTTATGGATAATACGTAGATTTTTCGTAAGCAATAAGCTAAAATCTTGACATTACTTGCGTCATTTTATCCATTGTCAAAATCTAAAATTGCTGAAAGTGAGCATTAACTGTAAATTCTGTGTTGTGTTTAGAATATAAGGATAAAGATTGTAGTGTATGTGCCTATGTGAAATAAGTTTTTTTGGTATAATTTTATTTACCCTATGTGGTGTTGGGATATACTTCTTCATTTCTTTCGTGGATGTCTTAAGAGGCGACCAAGGGAACAGGCATGCTAGCAGGCGAGCAGTATGTTACTATTATCCACTTCCATCAGTTTTCAAACCTAAAATTACACTAAATGTGGCTGCGAAACGTGAGAATAATCATGTTTTTGTCAGCTCTGCCTACCCCATTTGGGAACACAGGCGTGATTGAATGTATGTAAGTATGTAGGTATGTAAGAATACCCAAGACTTGAGTAAAAACACTCTAATCTTGTTCATCAGATAAATTTTTGCCCCGACAGGGAATCAAACCCGGGACCTCGAACTTTGCAGTCAAATTTTTTATCCAGTTGTGGCTCCACACAACGTTATTCCAACAAGCCAAAATATTCAATATTTAAACCGCCAATTTAACCAATCACCACGTTTTATTTTCAGTGTTCCGTGAAAAACTGAAATATCCGTACCAATATATAAATTTTAAAGTGTGTTTGTTTGTTTGTTTGTTTGTTTGTTTGTTTGTTTGTCCGTCTTTCACGGCTAAACGGAGCGATGGATTGACGTGATTTTTTAGGTAGAGATAGTTTAGGGCACGGAGAGTGACATAGGCTACTTTTTATCCCGGAAAAAAATGATGTTCCCGAGGGAAAACAAAAATATAGTTTGCTTGATAGATCGATATCGATCGATGATAGATCGATATCAATCGATAAACGATCGATAGATGATAGATCGATGGCGCCGTGTGTCGTTTGAAACGAGAAGTTTTCTTATAGTTGTGCTTTATACCGCAATATAACCGAATTCCACGCGGGCGGAGCCGCGGGCGGAAAGCTAGTAATTTATAAATACCACGGATCATTTTAATCAAAAGCCACTAAAAATATAACAATCACTAAGACCTATTCCAGTATTCGAAAATAACCCTTATTGATACTTTGTTATGGACTATAATGGGATTATGAAGACGTCTATTCGCGTGTGTGATGTTACCATTCACGCGACCAGTTGTCAAACTAAATGAACCGCGAAACCAGACAAAATTGCTCTAAAGTCTATGGCTTTAGGAGTGTTGGAGAGCTCTTCATAACTTGGTCATCGGTCAAGCTGCAAAATTAAAAACTGTGTGGAAATGGACGAATGTATCCCTTATTTTGCAGGAAACAAGAGTGATATCATCGGTTTTGATATGATGGTCAATACTTGACGCTCGGCCAAAAGAGATAGAGTTGGTTTCAGTCACAGTGTAAAAATTTCGCAGAAACAAAGCGTGAGTATTTTATTCATAAAGACGAAAAGCGTGTTTGTAATTTACTACGAGCTGTAAAGTGAAGGAAGACAATTGAGTCACACTGCGAATTAATTAAACGTGATGTGAAACAACAATACCATTGTATTGATGCTCGTTATAACAGGATCTAATATTGCAATTTACCTACTCTTTTAGGACTTATCTATCTATCTGAACTAAAACACCAGGAACTCAAAAGAGCTTTACGTCACCATTGTAAGAATTGTCACTTTTACTACAAGTACTTATGAACGTCATGACTTTAAACTAAGAAAATACAGTCATAATGACTACTGTATGTCACCGATAAAATTCTCAAGATAGTGTAAAATAGAATAGATTAATAACAAAAACATTATAAAAAACTAAAGGTTGAATCAGACGGTTCATTTTTTGTTCATTTTCGTGATTCATTCCGCATCTTTCACTCAAAATGACACGTCTGAACGTATAAAATGATCATAAAACGAATGAATAATGAGTAAATCTTTATGGTGAACATTCATTCGAGTGAAACGTCTGATTCTAGCCAAAGGAAACTGAGTCTCTGTGAACATTTTTATACTGTGACGCCTGACCGCGATAAAAAAAACTTTTTTCTGGCGATGTAGTCAACCGGAATAGCGCATGCACCGAAACTTTGTTACAGGATGTAGCCGATCGGCGTGAAATATCCAGTATCATGTACAGGGTGTTCTGAAATGTTTGCGATGGCAATAACGATACAGTTACTGAACTTGCCTCTTTTTTACTGACCTACTTTTTATCGTACGGTGTCGTGAAATATCTTATATTACGGCATACACGGAAGAAATGGAGGGGTGTTATTCCAAACTCGTACCACACGGAGAGTTTATTTTGAGTAACGAGCATTAAATGACAGTCTGTAATTACTTAGTTAGAAAGTGACAGGTTTAATTTATGTCACCCTACCAAAAATACCAAACTATACTAAAAAAAAAAAGATTAAGTATCACTTAGTGATAAATAAATACATACATAAAATATAAGTCACGTCCGTATTCCTAAATTGAATAGACATAGCCGACGAAACGCCACATTGACAAACCCATGACTTTATGTTTTGTGGCCACTTCTAGCATACTTTTTTATGGGTTTTCATGGCAGGTATAATAGTGACAATTCTAGCCTGTCACCTAAACCATAAATTTTTCCTTAGTCGCCTCCTAAAACATCCACGGAAGAAATGGAGAGGTGTTAAAAATAAACGGGAAATAAATAGAATACATACATACAATCACGCCTGTATTCCCAAACGGTGTAGGCAGAGCACACAAAACGCCAAATAGACAAAACAAAGAAAAAAAAAGAATACAAGTAAAATACCCAGTGTTACCTGTTCAAAGTAAATTCTAATCTCATTACGATTTTCTTTGGAAGCCTACGCGTAATCCAATTTATTCTTTGTCTTGAAATAAGACGATGAAAAAACGAAACGCACGAAATTACAGTACATACAACTTTGGTAATATTTTGTTGAAGTTATTTCAACTTTCATCGTAATTTAGATAAATTATAGAACAAAAATCGAAAAACTATGAATTTTGTTCAAATAATTTTGTCTAAACTTTGAACAAAAGAGGCTAAGTTGGTAGAAAAATATCAAGTTAGTGGTTTTTTCAACGGACTTAAAAAAATAAGGTTTTCAATTCAGCTGTATTTTTATGTTTTACCTCATAACTTCCATTACGGGTGAACCGATTTCGATGGTTTTTTGATTTTGGTAGCAAATGGCTTCGCATTGGTCCCATTTTAATTTCATTAAGATCTGACAAGTAGATTTTAAAATATCCTCAAAACAATTAAAGACATCAACGGGCATTCGAGCGCTATGAGCCTCTTCGTGTGAACTTCTGATGATTTTTTGAACAAAATACTGTTCTGGCACGAAAGGTAGTATGCAGGGTACGTCAGGATAGCTACCACCGTCTAAACCGCTATTCCTGTTGCAAAGTAGCAGTGCGTGCATTGTTGTGTTTCGGCATAGAGGTTTAAACATCTGGTGTCAAATTGTGTTAGTAAAATGTATTTTAATCATTCTTTTTTTTCCGTTTCGTGATTCATCTATTTTCTGTTTTGCTGCAAGTTTTGACACAACCCCTGTTTTACATATTATTATAGCACTTCTGTTAATACTTCATTCTGTAAAATTTCCTCTTTAAATATCAAATTAAAAAAAAAAACACTTGTCATTTAAAAAATAAAACTTATACATTTCAAACTAAATCACTTACCATTTCAGGACTCCTGAAAACTCAACCTTACTCCGATGACATAGATTTTTTATTAAAAACTTGGATAGGAAAGTTTCATTTCTTTCTCGCCGGCGTTTTGGCGGCTAGTTAATTCAAAAAGAGCGTAACTCCTGAAGAAATCTTAAGCACTTACATCATTTTTAAGTTAACCACTTTTGGTGGCGTTTTGGCGGCTAGTTAATTCAAAAAGGGCGTAACTCCTCAAGACATCCTCAGCACTTACATCATTTCTAAGTTAAACCGTTGGTGGCATGTTTACTTTATGTGCCGGTTTAAGTGACGAACATTCATCATTCTTAATATTGTCTTTTTGTCTCTTTTTGTCTTGTTAGATTTTGTATCTTGCGTCCCTGTTGCGCGTAATGTGCAAGGTGTGTCAAGATTTTTTACTTTCGCAGGTTTAAAGGCGTTTTTGGATAACAAAATCTGTGCACTCTTTTTTTTTAAACGTGTAAAGTCGAAGTTTTTCTTATAATCAGGAGCTCTATTTATCTAAAACATATAAAAATGTCTAATGTCTTTCATACAAGCTCTACGACGCTTCCTTTACATGACAATATAATATTATAGAGTGTGTGTTACTGTGTGTTACAGGTCAGAACATCACCTATCCATTACTTCCGTGGATGTCGAAAAGGCGACTAAGGAAATAGGTTTAAGTATGCTTTAGGCGAAAGGCTTACAACCTGTCACTATTATACCTCTTCCATCTGTTTTCCAACCTAAAATTATGCTAGACGTTGCTGCAAGGCGTGAATCCGTACCAATATATAAATGTGAAAGTGTGTTTGTTTGTTTGTCCGTCTTTCACGGCTAAACGGAGCGATGGATTGACGTGATTTTTTAGGTAGAGATAGTTTAGGGCATGGAGAGTGACATAGGCTATATTTTGTCTCTTCAAAACCCCCATTTCCCTAAAGTGAGGAGTGGAAGTTTTCAATGTAGAAAGCTATAAAATTGGTATGTGTGCTATCTCTTCTGCGATACCCCGAATTCAACGCGAGCGGAGCCGCGGGCAAAAGCTATAATCATAATCATGTTTTTGTCTATGTCATATGTGTTCTGCCTACCCCATTTAGGAACACAAGCGTGATTGTATGTATTGTATGTATGTAAGAGGCGTGTACTGCAATGTGATGAAGATAGACTAAATAATGACAGCAAACGCTACCAGTCCGTATTTTGCGCCAAGTTGGCAGATCGCCAGTGGTATTATTTCCACGATTTGCTTAATTTCAGTTCGCCATTGATTGCGAGTATTTTTGGCCGGGGTATGTTAAAAGAAACTGTGAGTAAGAGTAATTAAACTCGTTGTTTTATAACAAAGCTCATTCACATACGATAGATGTTTCTCGTGTTAAAGTACTCACAATACACATAGAGACAAGACCAGCAGCGCTAATGTCTAACATACATACATACATATTCTCACGCCTGTATTCCCAAGAGGGGTAGGCAGAGCACATGAATTGAAAAATCCAGTGCCACGTTTAGCAATTTCAGGGTAACCAGATGGTTACATGTGATATTGCAGTGACAGGTCGCTAGCCCATCGCCCACAATACACTAACCCTTTCCCAGAGTCGACTCTTGCTCGACTCTAATGTCTAACGCACCAAAAAATCTACATTGTTTTTAATTTGACAGTTGAAACCAAAAATCGCTTTGAAATTGAAACATTCGAAAGCAAACTAAACCAAGTTGAAACTTTTCAAAGCAATTTTTGGTTTCAACTGTCAAATTAAAAATGATGTAGATTTTTTTGCTGCGTTAGCGTTAGACAATAGCGCTGCAGTTGTGGTGTTTTTATTTTTTGTAACTAACTTAGCAAAATTTCTATTCGAATTTTACCCCGAATGGTTTTTTTCCAGCGTCGTTTTTTAATAAACCTATTTTCCAACTTTAATCAACGCAGACAGTAAAAATGCTAGAAGTGGCTAAAAATCGTGGAATACTCATGGTTTTCTCTGTGGCGTTTCGAGTGATCTGCCTTCCCACTAAGAAATACAGGCGTGAGAATATGTATTATTATGAATGTGTTATAAAAAAAAACTACTATGAGTGACACAACATTCTGTGCCACAATATAACATTTTAGCCACAAGCGTCGTGGGATGTGAACCCAACGCCGCAAAATAGGTCAGCTATTATAAATACCGCGGTGCAGAGATTCCTAGAAGCTAGTCCGAGCGCGCTGTGGTACTGCCAAGGTCAGTAGGGCATGGTACAGAAGCTCGACGGGTTTTGACAAGGTTCACAGAATAAAGGGTAAAGTGGAAATGTTACTTGGACGTTGTCTGTCTGTCACCAGGCCATATCTCATGAATCCTAAGACATGCATGACAAAAAAGTAATAATGGAACAAAATAAACAATTCATTGCGACAAACTCGTTCAATTCTTTTCAACACTTCATGAAATAAAAATTTTGCTTGACAAACGTTACATTAGCGTGATTTAGGGCCAATCCGAAAATGTCAGACGTCAAATTAAAATTCCGATTGTAACCCACCTAAAAAAATCGTTTGGAAAGCGAAAATCATAAGAGAATAATTCGGAAAATAGACATCAAGATGTATTATAAATCTGTTAATACAATTGACAACTCCAACAAAACAAACCTCCACAAATATACGCACATCACCCCTGTATTCTCAAAACGGGTAGGCAGAACATAAGAAATAGAGTCAAGACCATGACCATCTCAGACTTAGTAGCTACTTTCAGCATTGAACATTAAACTATTGTGAGACTCACTCATGTCGAATAATTTACGGATAACTCGAGTTTTTAAATGCGAAGAGAGCGGTAGCGCGCAGTGCGCGTTTGGTAGCAGCAGCCACTGCGGCTCCTAGATGAAGGGCTACGAATTAGCCCGAAACATGTCGAGCTAAACTCGATTTAAAAACGTGAGTTATCCGTAAATTATTCAACATGATCTACTTTCAGGGTTATTTTTAGGTAAGACAAAAAAGTAGTATAACATAAAGTAATGCATAATACGATAAATGAATTCTCTTCCCCCATTTTGTAAACGATCAGATTTTAATTAATTTAATTTCTATTCCCTAACTAAAGCTAATAATAACGCTTCTAACGATACTGCGGTAATCGAGTTTGGTAGGAAGCAATTAATTTATCGATTGTAAGGTTCATTATTCACAGACAACTTTAGATAATCATGTAGTGAACCGATTTTTACAATCGGATAAACTAGTGTTTAAAGATACATATGTGCATGACGCCTGTATTCCCAAATGGGGTAGGCAGAGCACACGAAACGCTGCATAGAAAGAACTCTTTTACGTCATAACCGCTAGTCCTGTGTGGTGTCGTGATATAATAACATTTCTGCATTGCTGCTGTGGATGTCGTAAGAGGCGATAATGGAAATATGGTCACTGTCACTATTATACCCCTTTCAACTATTCTCAGACCGAAAATTATGCTAGGAAAAGCGCGAAATAATCGTGTCGCTTACCCTGTTTAAGCGTACAATCAAACCAATTAATTTCTGACCTATCACAAAACATACATACATACATACATATTCTCACGCCTGTATTCCCAAGAGGGGTAGGCAGAGCACATGAATTCAAAAATCCAGTGCCACGTTTAGCAATTTCAGGGTGACCAGATGGTTAAATGTGATATTGCAGTGACAGGTTGCTAGCCCATCGCCCACAATACACTAACCCTTTCCCAGAGTCGACTCTTACGACACCCACGGGAAGAAAGGGGGAGGTGCTATTCTAACCCGGCACCACACGGGGACCCCACACCACAAAACGTTGTTATAATAAACGTAATAGAGTTTTCTTTAGTCACAATGCAAAGTCACTATGACGTTCACTGTAAATAAATTCTAGGGTGAGGCAAGATTCAATAAAATAGACATTATGGTAGGCCCTTAAGTTCCTACCAGAATGTTACAGTACACAACTCGGTGAAACCTATTTATTATTGTGACAGAGTCCATATTAATAGAAACTACGTGACAGACATACGGTACACGTAAATAGAATGACATGATATCATCAACGAGTAAGATTTGTGTATGAGGCCATGAAAACGTGTTACTACATTTCTATGTTCTGAATATCGTCGATGATGTGGTTTCTTAATAATATAGTGTGCTACAACACACCCTTGTATGATCCCAAATGAGGTAGGCAGAGCAAACGGAATGTTACATAGTCAAAACCATGTAGCACATGACATTCAACATGTCGTAACTCAAAAAATACAGTTTTGAGATATTGCGTTTTGAAAGTTTGAAAAATCATAACACCTTAGGAAAAACGATATTTCATGATATCGTTTCATTTCGTGTTCATGGCCAGGTTTAAATACCATTATTTCACGCTTCATGGCCACTTCTAGATGTTTTTTTAAGTTTTAAGTCGAAAGATATAATAGTGACAGGTTGTTAGCCTCTGGCCTGAAATAAACCTACACCTAATTCCTTGATCACTTCTTACGACATCCGTGGAAGAAATGGAGAGGTGTTATTGTAAACCCGACACCACATCCGTACTAATATATAAATGTGAAAGTGTGTTTGTTTGTTTGTTTGTCCTTCTTTCACGGCTAAACGGAGCTATGAATTGACGTGATTTTTTAGGTAGATTTAGTTTAGGGCATGGAGAGTGACATAGGCTACTTTTTGTCTCTTCAAAACCCCCCCGTTTCGTTTGTGGAGAATTCCGCAATTTTCAATGTAGAAAGCTATAAATTGGTATGTGTGCTATCTAATCTGTGCTACCACGAATTTAACGCGAGCGGAGCCGCGGGCAAAAGCTATAGGTTATAATACAAGTATGAATTAAAGATTTAGAAAAAAAAAGCTATTCCCATCCATCTCTCTATGCATCGCGCTTTCATGCTTTATAATATTAGTGTTACTATAATAATTACAAAAGATCTCAAAACACAAAAGTAAATAATTCTAATACATGATATTGCGCCGGCAAAAGGAGCACAGCAAAGTAATTAAGCCAAGTCGTTTATCAACCCGGTAAACTCATTTATCTTGATGCAAACTCTTTCGTATTAAAATATTCACTAAGAGAACCGAGTTAGCGACATCACGGTGTATCTCCGAAGTTTTCTACGAAATTAAGTGTACACATAGGTATACGTAACAGCTCGACATGTTCCGGGTCAATTCGTGATGCATCGTCGGGAGCAACGCGGTAAAGCGGCTGCGGTGAGACGAGTACGATGATGGACAGTGATCGGATCTTGGATGCAATTTAGGGTGAACGACCTTAAACGTTATGCTTATCGTGGATGTGCCTCGGGATTTCCCGGGATTTCGGATAGTGGGCTAAAGTTAAAAAAAGCGTCATAAAACATTTGCACACTTAAAAAGAACACTAGAATTGTCTAAATAATGGATATTTGTAATGAAATTATTATTATTTGTCAATAATGTTGAGAATTTGATATGCAGGGCTTATGCTTATTTCAAGTGGTCATTTCATTTTATAAAAGAGGTTGATCGTGGGTAATTGTTTACTTTTTGTAATGATAATAAAATATCATAAAAGTCTCGGGGTTGTAAGTCATGTCCATCTTAATATTATGGACCTAAATCCCGCAAAATTGCATCCTAGGTCCGATCAGTGATGACGGATCACGAATTCACCCGAAATATGTCCAGGTAATCTCGATATATTGTGATCTCCGCCTATTTCATTATAATTATCTGTAGATACCCTGTATTCAAAAAGGGGGTAGACAGAGCACACGAAACTCTATACGCTATGCTGGACACAGGGCTCCCCTCACTACAAGAGGGTTTAAGGTGTAGTTCGCACGCAAGCACACCGCAGATTACTTAATCGCTATGAGCAAGTTTCCTTACAATTCTTCCCTTCAGCGACAGACGGAAGAACAGCGTCAGTAAAAGGGTCCCGTTTTCACTCTTTGGGTACAGATTTACAGAACTCTAAAAATATTTTAACTTGTTACATGAAGACAAGTTCACTTTTAGGCAGTATTAAAAATTTAGCAAAAAAGAGCCATCCTTTCATAATATCAAAAACAACGCCCATATCCGCCGGTAACCGATTCGCGGCGGATTTTTCCGGTGCAAACCGGAATTAAACTCTTCCTGAAATCCACTGAATATAGAAAAATAGTCGGCTTTCTAGTTCCTGACTAATATTAAGAAAAATACTAATACATACATACATATTCTCACGCCTGTATTCCCAAGAGGGGTAGGCAGAGCACATGCATTCAAAAATCCAGTGCCACGTTTAGCAATTTCAGGGTAACCAGATGGTCAAACGTGATATTGCAGTGACAGGTTGCTAGCCCATAGCCCACAATACACTAACCCTTTCCCAGAGAATGCTGAAAGGCACTGAATATAAAAAAAAAGTCGGCATTCTAGTTCCTGACTAATAGCTATTAAGATAAATACATACATACATACATACATATTCTCACGCCTGTATTCCCATGAGGGGTAGGCAGATAAATACTATGTTGAAAAATTAGAGAAAGCGAAGTGTTATGTGAATTTCTGTTTTTTTAATTCCACAAACTTACGCATACAATGTATGTATATAAATACTAGCTTTTGCCCGCGGCTCCGCTCGCGTTAAATTCGGGGTATCACAGAAGAGATAGCACACATACAAATTTAATAGCTTTCTACATTGAAATCTTCCATTCCTCGCTTTAGGGAAATGGGGGGTTTTGAAGAGATAAAATGTAGCCTATGTCACTCTCCATGCCCTAAACTATCTTTACCTAAAAAATCACGTCAATCCATCGCTCCGTTTAGCCGTGAAAGACGGACAAACAAACAAAAAAACAAACAAACAAACAAACAAACACACTTTCACATTTATATATTGGTAGGGATATAATTTACAATGAATAAAAAATGCCTAATAGAATTAGTATACAACATAAAACAAAGGATTTATTTATTAAACATCAAAACCAAACTATAATCTTACAAGAAAACGTCGCAAGTACCTACAATAATGTTTTGAGCCTTGAGCAAAACAAAAACCACCTCTTAAGCTTATAACAATAATAAGATTTTAGGTGTTTTTGATTATTAAGAGGATAGGAGTCGCGCCACTTCTCCATACAAACGTAGTCCTCTGTTTTCTTCGTGAATAATGACTTGGCTTTAAAAAAAATCCTGTAGGTATTTGTTTTTACAAACGAAACAACCACTTTCCAAAACATGGCACTTTAATCTGGAGAATAATTGAGTACTTACTTGCTTTTTATAAGCGAAACGGTCACATTCCCAAATGTGGCCCTGTTAACCATTAAGTTCACTCACAACATAGGCCACTTTTCGCAATGTGACCCTTTAGCAGAAGCTGATATGCGCTTCACGCTGACAGTCGGGTTGCAACTAAGATGATGGCCGTTTTGCTCTGAACTTTGGCATCGAAGATTAAAAATGCCAAAAGGGCGCATGCGTAAAATTGATGATTGCGATGATATGGTGTTTTAAAAATAAACCTGAAGCTTCCTTTGCCGAATTTCCAACATACATATTAAATTAATCAAGTTGTCTTCAATTTTCCCATACATCAGTTCCAACTTGTATTGTTAAGTGCCTGAAGAATGTTCATTATAAGAGTTGGCAAACTTTTATGAGAACGATTTGAGCAACGAAAGTTCGGAAATAATTTTCATTTAGTATTACATTTTGTTTGGGAAACAGATTTTTAATGAGCTGTTGTATGTCAATATTTTAGGCGACAGGCTAGCAACCTGTCACTATTAGACCTGCCAACTCAAAACATAAAAAAATATACGAGAAGTGGTCACAAAAACGAGAATTGTCATGGTTTTGTCTAAATACCGTTGTGTAATCCGCCTGTTCCATTTGGTAATGGTATGTATCTATGGTTATGTATTGGCGTAGCTATAGTGTAGCTTCATTATATCATAGGTTTGCCATACACAGCTCAATAATGAAAATTTTCGAGAAATATTTGACAGGAGTTTTAAGACGCCTATACCCGATCACTGGTTAAAATATTAACGGTCAATATCCGTCCACCCTGTATTTTCCGTTTCTATTAGTGTGCTAAATAGGTCAGGCCGATGACAGACTAACTTTCATATAAAAGTGTACGAAATCTTATTGAAATGTATGTTTGCTTCAGAAAATCGGAAACTGAAACGCGACCTCGTCCCGAATTAGAATCCGTGAATCATTTTAATCATTTGCGTTTGCGATTTGAAAAATCTGTAAGTGTTTTTTTAGTTTTTAACCGACTTCAAAAAGGAGGAGATTCTCAAATCGACCTAATTTTTTTTTTTTTTGTGTGTATGTTACTCGATATCTCGAAAACCCGTTGACCGATTTTCAAATATTTTTTTTAATCGAAAGGGTATAACTCGAAATTGGTCCCATTGGCACGAAACTAGGATCTGATGATGGAATCTTGGAGAAATCGAGGGAACTCTTCAAATTTTATATGGAGATGTACGGCGTTTTCGGTAATTTGTTGATGAAGTCAAGATTTTACATTCAGTAAACAGAATTCTTTCAAAATATTGCTAATTTGAAGTCGGTTTTTTTTTGTTTAAAATTATTCACACAGTCTATTGGTTCTTGGGTAGGGTAGAGAAAGGTATGCTGCGTTGGTTTGGGCACGTGGAGAGAATGGATGAAGCAAGGATATGTAAGCAAATTTACAAGGGAAGATAGGGCAAGTCGGTCGAGGGCGCCCTCGAATGTATGTCAACCAGATTGGCGATGTATTAAAGAGAGGCAAAATTAGGAGTACCCAAAACCGTCGAGCGTGTATGATGAGTGTTATGAAGCGAAAGAAGTATATATGTCAGAATAGAAGCGAGTGGCGCTCTGTCGTCTCTGCCTTCCCCGCAGGGAATAAGGAGTGACGTGACGGTTATGTATGTATGTATGTCTATTGGTTCTTCTATAGACGTTGGAAGAGGCGACTAAAAAAGGTTTATGTATGCTTTAGGCAACAGGCTTGCAACCTGTCACTATTATATCTCTTCCATTTGCTTTAAATCTAAAATTTTGCTAGAAGTGGCTGCGAAGCGTGGAATATTCATGATTTAAAATAGACGTGATACATTACGAGTATATTACGCCTATATTGCCAAATGGGGTAGGCAGAGCACACGAAACGCTACATAGACAAAACCATGACTATTATAGCTACTAGTTCAACCATTGTGTCTTTTCGCGGAGCGCATAATATTAAAATGTTAATAAATAAAAAATTAAACAATTATCAAGGTACAGACCACGAGTGCGTAGATGTAAAATTTACTTAAAAAAAAAAAACATGACTATTTCAGCGTAGGTACCTACTTTTTTTAGGTTTTGAAGATATAATAGTGACAGGTAGCCTAGGTAGGTAGCCTATACATACATACAGACATATAATCACGCCTATGTTTCCAAATAGGATAGGCAGAGCACACGAAACGTGAAACAGACATAACCGTAATTATGACTATTTCACACTTCGCAGCCACTTTTATCATCATTTTGGGTTTGAAAAAAAATGTAAGAGGTCTAATAATAGTCACAGTAGATAGCCTATCGCTTAAAGTATACATACATACATACATATTCTCACGCCTGTATTCCCAAGAGGAGTAGGCAGAGCACGTGAATTTAAAAATCCAGCGCCACGTTTAGCAATTTCAGGGTAACCAGATAGTTGAACGTGATATTACAGTGACAGGTTGGTAGCCCATCGCCCACAATACACTAACCCTTTCCCGTAGTCGACTCTTACGACACCCACGGGAAGAAAGGGGGAGGTGCTATTCTAACCCGGCACCACACGGGAAGTTTAAAGTATGCCTTCACCTATTTTCTCAGTCGCCTCTCACGACATCCACGAAAGAAGAGCAGGAGTGTTAAAACCGACACCACACGGAAAACCTTGAAAGACTTGTTACCTATATCATAATTCAAAGCAACCAGTCCCCTTAGCACGGTAAGGCGCGAGTAGAGGTATGCGCGAGATAGACTCTACCTGTCACTGTCTTACTAGAGACATCAGAAAGTGACGGGTAGACTATCTCGCGTACGACGCGATTAGAGCGTGTTGTGCTAAGCCTACTGAAACGACTTGTTACCTTTGTCATAATTTTTCATAACAACCAGCTGTGTATAATATGCATATGGCATACAATCACTAAGAGCTAAGCCTGGCCTTTTGAGGTGACCTATTTCGCGATATTATGCCACAGTTTTAGGATTCCGTGGGGTATTCACAAACCATTTCATTTCATATTCATAATCATTATCTGATTTTTCAATTCATGTGCTCTGCCTACCCCTCTTGGGAATACAGGCGTGAGAATATGTATGTATGTATGTATGTATGTATGTAATCATTATCTGCTGTGGTGCCGGGTCTAGAATAACACCTTCTTCATTTCTTCCGTGGATGTCGTAAGAGGCGACTAAGTTTAGGTTTAGGTATGCTTTAGGCGACAGGCTAGCAACCTGTCACTATTATACTACCTCTTCTATCTGTTTTCAAATCTAAAACGAAGCTAGGAGTGGCTGCGAAGCATGAAATAGCCATATTCTTGGATATGTCTATGTCACGTTTCGTGTGCTCTGTCAATCCTCATGTCGACCTCGTGAAAGGTCCACGGCAAGTAGGTAGATGTGCCGTAAAGGGCTTACCGCGGCTGACTTTTTTTTATTCGCTATATTTACTCATTAAAGACAAAGGGGAGGCTTCTTTCCAGCAGTGGGACACACTACAAGCTAAATAAAAAAAAAATAAAAAAATACTCATAGCAATATTCGTAAAAATGATACCCTACTCCTACTACTATAAGAACTAGAATTAAATGTAAACATACACATACATCACAGCTACATTTCCACATGGGGTAGGCAGAGCACTCAAAACGCTACATCGTCAAAACCATGAGTATTCCACGTTTCGTCGCCACTTCTAACACAAATTTAGATGTTGTCGAAAGAAAGTATTACCGTTAAAAAAAACTCGGAATGATCTCTTTTTTAATAGACATTTTTACCCTAGCATGATCATCGTATACTTTTCTCTAGCAATTTTAAATTACTTATAAATGCTACGGAACCCAAAAAAGACAGCCAACATTTTCCAAGTTTTTCATTACGCGAAAAATCTATTATGTTGGCACGGGAATGATTAATGAAGGCACTGAGTAATTATATTCAGGCGAGGGTAGTTTCATATTTACATAGCGGTGTCTGCCAGCGTTGTATCACCCAGGTATGGTGATTCACCGTGAGATATATCGCACGTTAAATCCAACACCGTCACTATCCAAAAAATTCATTTTTTTTGTTTTCAACGCCATCTTACTATACTTGAGGTAAGCTACACTGTCATTTGAACATTACGCTCCAATTCGCATTGGATCCGGCAGATGGCGTAGGTACCCGATCGACATTTTGCAAAGTTGAGCGCCGCTTGTAGTTCCAAGACTGTCCTTATGGTGGTAGCGACACGTCACTTGCGGCAATTAGGAAAATAATAAATGGAACAGTGACACTTTGTATTTAAAGTTGGTTTCACTCAGCGGTATTTAGTGAAGTTATAAGTGGAATAGTGCCATATTGTGTTTAATGACGGTGTGCCATAGAAGTAAAAGGTGAGTTTTGTGTTTTTTTTTTAAATAGAATACTGTCACTTTGGCCTTAATGTCATTTTGCTACTTATTCATTTATATTGTAATATGGACAGGTTTCGGATAAGAACACTCTTGTGGTTATATTAATGAAAAATAAATACGAAATATTTCGCAGCATTCATTTTGCAGTAGGTATACGTAAAAAAACTGATATGTGATGTCACAGTTATACCTTGGTTACACGCTAAGTTTGGGTCCCTAAACAGTGGCGAGACTGTTTTGGGTCTACTAAGTAACTCGCTTCATGTTGTTCGGTAGTAGAACTCGAATAACGAAGGTAATTATGCGCCGGTATCAGATTCGTTGAGCACGAGCAATCGCTAAAAGAGAGCGATGACGCGCAGTGCGCGTTTGGCAGCAGCAGCTGCCGCGGCTTCTAGATGAAAGGCTACGAATTAGCCCGAAACATGTCGGGCTAAACTCGATTTAAAAACGTCAGTTATCCGTGTTTTTTTTTCAACACCGCGTTATTATGTTAATTCTTTATATATAAAGATATTATTTTCTAAAGGATGTTTTACGATCAAACTGTGTATGTTGATTTTGTGATTTTTTTATTAAGACTGGCCTTTTTATGACTTACTTATGAATTATGATGATGATGACTGATTAAAATTAAAGTAAAACTTTACTTTTTTGATAAGGACTTAAATTATTAACTCCAAATAGTTGAATTTTGATTTAAGGATGAATCTTGTCAACAACGAACTTAAGTATAATTTTTATTAATTGCTTCTAACTACAGAATTTATATAATATATAATAATTATAAGTTCTTTATACTGGACAAAGTATTGTTTTCTTTCTATTTAATGATAAAAACTACTATAATAACCTAAGCTACAAAAAAAATATTCGAGATTTCATATATTTTTGTAGAACCAGTTACAATTTTAGCTTTAAATGAAAAATGTTAAGTGGAAGAATGTCACAACATTTTTGTTTATTTAATTAAAATATCTAACAAGTGTAAAATGTTTCATTTTATGACATAAAATAAACAAGCAACCATTTATCCTTTAGATAAAAATAATAAATAGCATAACATGTGCATGGTGAGTTCGCTATAACTAATCTTATTCATCAAAAATCTATTATTGGCTCTCCTGAACAAATACACATTTTAGGATAGTGCCGGTGTTGGATTTAACGTGCGATATACATGTCGGAGTACCCAGGGGTTCATCCGCCGACATGATCGGCAGGGAAGTAAATAATCTTCTTGTTGAATAGACTACGTAACACTTTTTTTAACTAAGCAGCGATCGACAGTAAGTTTACATGGATTACTTAAATTAAAAGTGATAGAAAATCAGAGCTAACGGGTTTGCAGATTGCTTTCTCTTCAGCCGTTCAACTCTGAATGACCTACCCTCTTATTTCAATCTGCGACCCCGTTCGAGTGTTGCCACTCGCTCTAATAAAATTAACCTGCTAAATGCAGCATAAGAAATAAGTAGCATCTCCTCGATTATGCAAACATTACATAATTCTATTCGAACAATAAATCAGGCAGACAATCTTATTCAATCTGAACTTTATCGTAATTAATTTCTTAACGCGCCGTTATACACTTGTATTATTTGGCACTTTATGTTTTGTTGTGCATTCATATTTAGTGTCTTTATTGTATGGTGTCGGAGTTAGAGTAAAACTTTGCCATTTCTTCTGTGGATGTCGTAAAAAGTTACTAAGGACATAGATTTAGATATGTTTTAGGCTACAGACTAGCAACTTGTCATATACGTCCGTCATCAGTTTTTAAACCTGAAGTTATGCTAGAAGTGACTGCGGATCGTAAGAATTCGTGTGCTCTGCCTATTCCATTAGGGAACATAGGCGTGATTGTATGTAAGCATGTCATTTCTATTTAATTTTTATATTTCTTCTGTCATTATTATACTGTCATTTATCTTATTTTGAAACTTTTATTCCAATGATATTATTATTAAATTGATTTTGCTTGCTCTTGTAACCGAAGAAAGATTTTATTTTATTTGTATCTTTTTATTAAATTTCTTGAACGGTCAGTTTTTACGTCCTTCGTTTTAGAATGAATGAAAACGCAACGAGTGAGTCGTTGACATTTGACAGACAGCAATCGCTCTGTAGAAATTGAGAATGAAAATCTTAAAAACATTCTAAACATTTTACTTATTGTAATTAAAAGAAAACCTTAAAAAATCTTAGAAGTTGCAACGACGCGTGAAAAAATCATAGTTTTGTCTGTGTCACATTTCGTATGATCTTCCTATCCCATTCGTCAACACAGGTGTGATTATTTAAAAAAAAGACAAAAAGATACAATAAGTAAAAGCTTGAGATATAATCGATTCTGCTTGAGAGTGCTTTTATTAAATACATGCTATGTTTTTCTTAAATTACCATACTAACCATATATATCTCCAAGACGTCTGTGTTAGCACATAATTATCATTTCACGTACCGCGTGATATTGATACTTGTTACCTAATATTTCATGTGTATGTATTTCTGTATCGATTCGTTGTATGTTCGGGAAACTATTTGGGACTATTAGATTCCAAAGCAAGGGACAGGTTTTATTACAAACTAGCTTTCGCCCTAGGCTTCGTTTTAGGTACAGTTTTGTAGGTCTAAACATTATTTTGGTATGATAATTTTCCCGTGTGGTGCCGGGTTAGAATAGCACCTCCCCCTTTCTTCCCGTGGGTGTCGTAAGAGTCGAAAGTCGAAAGGGTCAGTGTATTGTGGGCGATGGGCTAGCAACCTGTCACCGCAATATTACGTTTAACCATCTGTTTACCCTGAGGTTGCTAAACGTGGCACGGAATTTTTGAATTCATGTGCTCTGCCTACCCCTCATGGGAATACAGGCGTGAGAATATGTATGTATGTATAATTTTGGCCTAATATTCTTGAACAAAACAAACATTGCAGTAGCGATGTTAAAATTCTGTTGTTATTTTAGAAGCTTATATTATTATGTTTGATTTTGTCGTTTGTCAATATTTGTGATCCGATATTTTATTATTAGACTTAAGTTTTCGCTCTACATACAAACATACAATCACCAGTTCATCAGTTCCCAAAAGGGGTAGGCAAAGCACGCGAAAGGTGACATAGATAAAACCATGATTATGACTATTGCATGCTTCGCAGCCATTTCTAGCATAATATTTTTAGATTTGAAAGCAGATAGAAGAGGTAGTATAATAGTTTTTGCTCTTCACATTTATTTTTAAGTTTTGTTTTTCATGTAGAGTTCATTATTTATTTTGTTGACGATTGTTTTGTTTTTTCCCTGACGATATTTTGACTCAAAACATATCTTGATATAATTTAATAGTAGAGTGTAGAGTAATATAGATATTATAATTGAGATGATAGATAATTTGATGAGTAGCTTCACAAAAAACTGATCATATGACCCCAATAAAATTAGGCGAAACAATATTATGCGAAATGATGAAAACGTCGTCTAAAATGCGCAGAAAGAGCAAGTTCCATTGAAGCAGAATCTATTTTAGCCGCTTGACCTGACGCTGTGTAAATAGCAGAAATAGCGATGTTTCAATATTATTTCAGATGTTAATTACTAGGTACGAGAAACCCTAGTGACGTTACATCATCATCAGCCTATATACGTCCCACTGCAGGGCACAGGCCTCCTCTCAGTATGAGAGGGCTTGGGCTATAGTTCCCACGCGGGCTCAGTGCGGATTGGGAACTTCACACACAACGTTGAATTACTTCGTTGTTACGATGAATAAACACATTTGGGCCATTCCACGAGCAAGGCAGTTTTGCGTGACACTCCGTAGCATAATTTCATTTTATGTTAATCTGTGTTTTTATGAATAAATCGAATAATGCTTCACATCTCAAACGTTTTGCAAAAGTAGGCATCACTTTAAACCTTATAATTATCGAGATAATAAAATTTTCTTTTTTCATATAATACGGTAATCACAAAAGTACAAATAATGGGATGAAATCACGTTTTTTGATTGATATCACAATACTCTTTATGCTATACATTTATAGCCTTGAATTATAAACATCTTGAGTAATAGTATAATAATTTTAATTTATGATAACCATTGATGTGAAAAAAGATACGTGAAATTATTATTTTTTAATTAGGTGTAATTTTTTTTTGTGTTGCACAGAGTAATATTCATAATCAAAAGAAACACTATTTAAAACTTATTTTTTACAGTATTAACTCAATAAATAACCGATATAGTGATAACCACGTCTATAAAACGACGGAGATCACTCAAATAACGGTAATCACCGTTGCGGTAATCACGTGAGCAATTTAGTTTTTAATTAATTACTTCAAAACGGTTAATATTAAGAACTCAATATTTTTTGTGTAAGTAATTATAACACTGCTTAATATGTCAAAATAATCCGAGTTAAATATATCAACAAAACAAGCGAGAAAAAAATAAAACGGTAATCACTTTCAACTGTGACAAAAAAATCGTGTTGTTTTCTTTCCTTCGTGATTTGGCAGCGACACAATAAGTCACAGGTTCGCACTATTTAGCCGTCGCGGCGTTATAGACTCTTTCTAGGAACGTATCGTCGATGTCTCTCGGAGTGTGCGTTTGAGCAGTACGACGCGTTTTATGGCCAAATTAGGTTAAGACGCAAAACTCGGGACACTTTTTAAAAATGGTTTTAAAAATAAACTAACGTAATCATAATTATTTAGGCAATATGATTTCATTTATCATATAATTGGCTTGCTGTGAACAACAAAAACCTATAGTTTCCGCGTTTAGTTTTCGAAGTATATGTCATCAACTAACAAATTTTGGAGGTGGGACAAGGCCAAAATGTGGACTCCTCTGACTTTAGATTTTTGTTTCGCGCATTTAATAATAAGAATATACTATTGTTAGACTTATTCTGAGCAGAATAAAGTGTGAATTACGTAAGATATTTTTTTTATAAGGTTATCTGTTAAAATTTGGATTTCACAGGTAGTTGAACTTGAGAACACGAAAAATCGTACGGCTGGAGAACGGCCCATTTACATAGGTATATATACATACATCACGCCTGTATTCCCAAATGAGGTAGGCAGAGCACAGACAAAACCAAGACTGTGTCACGTTTCGTGGCCATTTCCAGCATATTCTTTAGGATTTGAGTTGGTAGGTATAATAGTGACAGGTTGCTAGCCTGTCACCTAAATTATACCTTAACCTATTTCATTAGTCGCTTCTTACGATATCCACGGAAGAAATGGAGAGGTGTTATTCTGCCCCGACAACACACTTAAATTTTTATACCTAACTATATCGTATGACTTTATCTGTTAGTGTTTAATATCTTTATCACACAGTAACAATAACACTTTTTAGGATTCCGTACCCAAAAGTAAAAATGTGACCCTGTTACTGAGATTTCGCTGTCCGTCCGTCCGTCCGTCTATCGGTCCGTCTGTCACCAGGCTGTATCTCAAGAACGGTGATAACCGTTGAAATTTTCACAGATTATGTGTATTTCTATTGCCGCTATAACGAAAATTACCAAGAATAAAATTAATTAATTATTTGCAGGGGGATCCCATACAACAATAGTGACTTTTGGTGTTTTTTGGGTACATAATAAATAACGGTAAAGGGCAGACACTTGAAACATTCACAGAATATTTTAGTCTACTGTAAAAGTAAATAACAAAAATAAAATAAAATAACTATTTAGGCAGGGCCCCATACAAAAAACATTTTTTTTTTGCAGTTTTTGGCAAGGAACTCTTCGAGAGCGAGTCCAACTCGCGCTTGGCCAGTTTTAAACATACTTTCAGACGGGTTATTTAATAATAATTTTGAAATTTTACCACACATTAATAAGATGGTTATTAATATAAGTATAAGTCAAGCAGAAAAAGATCACTTCTAAAAAAAACCTTCGACTCATTATCTTCCGTCTTTTTGTTTTCTTCTAAAAGTAAAAGAATAGAATACCGTTTCGGATGTTTTGACATGTTTCATATTGTCACTAGTATTTCGTTAGTTTTAAAAGTTTGTTGGAGCGAGTTAAATTGCCGCGTTTACAAAAGATTCTTAAAAACATAGAAGGTTCCCACTAATCTTACATTACATTGTAAGAAAAACTATTATTGTTATTTTTGCGATTCAATTATTTTTCTAAAAGGTATATAAACATTTTCTTACACTCGTTATAGCTTGAAAAACAGTTTATCTATTTCAACTTCGTATTATTTATCACCCCGTGTTTTAACCGTGTTTAAAATAACGATTGTTTTTTTTTTTCTGTAGATATCGTACGAGGCAATTAAAACAAATAGGTCAAGGTGTCTTTTGGCCGATTGGCTACCTACCTATCACTGTCCTGCTTATCAATTTTAAAATTTAAATTTATACTAAATGTGGCTAAAATGTCGAATGGTCATTGGTCACAATTTTTTATATGTAACGGTTTGTAAGCTCTGCCTACCCCGTTTGGAAAGAAGCGGGATGTTATGTGTGTATGCATGATTGCTTGCATCTAATTCTAGGTTTATGCGAAATGTTATTAGTCGAAAATTATGACAAAATTTCGTTAAAACATTGACGACTGCCGTTACGAACCGAGTTTATTTTTAGGTATTTTAATGGATCATTTCGGATACTTTATGATCTGCTTTTGGCTAGCTTTCAGAACTGTGTTTAGCCATTCTATGAATGTAATCTTTTGTTTGACATTAACGTAAATAACGTATGGATATGTTTCTCCCATTACAAACCTATTGCATTCAAATTATCCAGACTATTTTAGTTTTACCATAATTTTAGTATCAAGATTAAATTTTCTCTGTAATAAACTCTCCACTTGAACGAAGAAAATTCCACCGAAAATCCGCACAATTTCCCATGTCCTAAAATAAATTCCCGTAAAAATACACACCCAAAAACGTTGCCAAAATCAGTGATATCACTACCAACCTTACAAGCATCCAAAATCCAGTGGCACCATGGAAATCACAAACATCACAACACAATCACTATATCACGTTTTTCGTTCGGTCGTTCGTTACAGCCGTCCGCTCGCGGGCGAGTCTCCACGCGAACTGATCCCGGATAGCTGTGCCTGTGCCTGTGTGAGTGGGGTGGTTGTGTGTGTCAGGTCAGAGCAAGACACCCGTGAAGTACTATGCCCCATTTTAGGGGTTAGTTTGAATGGCGGGCTGTAAGAACTATGGTGGTACGTCCATAGTGTCCAGAACTAAAACATAACTTAAATGTTTCATTTGGGAGATATTCTTAAAGCGGTTTTTTTTTGTTTTGGATTTTTTTTTTAGGGTTATTATCCTAAGGGTAAAAATGGAACTCTATTACTGAGATTTCGTTGTCCGTCCGTCTGTCTGTCACCAGGTTGTATCTTAAGAACAGTGATAGCTAGACTGTAGAAGTGTTCACAGATGATATGTGTTTTTATATTGCCGCTATGAGTGCTATAACAACAAATACTAAATTAAAGTTTTTTTTTATTTACTTACGGGAGCACCCTTAAGAGTTGTGATATTTTTGGTGCTTTTGTGTGGATATAAATAACAGATAGACATTTAAAAATATTCACAAAATGTTTAGTTGTAAGTATATCTAGGGTGACGGCACCAGTTATGGACGGTTTAAGCTGACAAGCACCAGTGATGGACACTTCACTCATAATTTAAAGACCATAGAGTTGTGAATTGATTGTTGTAAAACAAATGACTTTTCCTTAGTGGGTAGTAAATAAGAGTCATAGTCCATTACTGGTTCTATGTCCATTACTGGTGCGGTCACCCTAAGTACTTTAAAAGTTAAAATGAAATAAAAATAAAATGAGTATTTATGGCGGGCTCGCTTAAAGATGTGTTTTTTTATAGTTTTTGGTACGGAACCCTTCGAGCGCGAGTCCGACTCACTCTTGGCCGATTTTTTTCTATCAAGTATGATGCTTTTCTTCCCGTGGATGTCGTATGAGTCGACTCTGGGAAAGGGTTAGTGCAGGGGTTCCCAAACTATGGGTCGCGACCCACTGGTGGGTCGCAAGAGAATATTAAGTGGGCCCTGCCAATAGTTCGGCACATCGAACGACTTGAGCCGATGGCCAGTGTGTGAAGCTATGAAAGTCCTCCTCCCTTTTTACATTAAAACTACATACCGGAATTCATAAATTGGACTTGTCAAACTCTGAAGTTGATGTTGAACTTGATGTCATCAGTGATGCCGAAACATAGGAAACAATTTCAAGCTTCCCATTGAGATAACTAAACTTGTTGGTAGTTTTTTAAATGTAAAGTCCTTCATTCATGGGTCTCAACTTCGTAAACTTGTATTAGGTGGGTCGTAGCCCAGACAACTTTGGGAACCCCTGGGTTAGTGTATTGTGGGCGATGGGCTAGCAACCTGTCACTGCAATATCACGTTTAACCATCTGGTTACCCCGAAATTGCTAAACGTGGCACTGGATTTTTTAAATTCACGTCCTCTGCCTACCCCTCTTTGGAATACAGGCGTGAGAATATGTATGTATGTATGTATGATGCCGTTGATATAACTTAATGAAATTTGCTGGGTTAATAGTTGATGAACTGAGCAAGTTTTAAGAATAGGTTAAAAAAAAAAATCGTAAACTACGACTACGGTGTCGGGTTTAGAATAACACCTCTCCATTTCTTTCGTGGATGCCGTAAGAGGCGAGTAAGGAAATATGTAGGTAGATAGTAAATCTTCTTTCATCCATCCTCTTTATGACCAAACCAACTGAGTATATTTTTTTCTATCCTAGTCACTGTATCTTCTTTCACCTGTCTTTTATTTTTATGTAAGTATTTATATAAATGACCTCAATAACACTCCCCGTATTTTGTTTAGTAAATCTTCTTTCGCCCTACTTTTATGTATTTATATTTATAAATGACCCTTAAATCTCCCGAAAACGTAAGATTAAAAATTAACGATCCTTTAATTAAATATTCTTAATTAATCAACGCTCCTTAGTAAGTTTTCTTTGGCAATCGCGAAGGAAACATTTTTAAAGAAGCTTTCTTTATCTTGGAGATTTTTAATATCGATAAGATGTTTTATTTGGAAAGATTACTTAGGCATTAATTTACAAAAACTTCAAAGCAGGGTGAAAATAAATTGGTAATACAAAATGTGTGTTCTTATTTACTTAATGGTGAACAACATATTGTAGTTCAAATTGGTAAAGTATATTGATGAAATTTAGAATTTTCGTACTAAGGTTAAAGATTACCACGACGTCAATGTATGGACACCTCTTTAACACATACATGGATCACTCCATATTCACATATGGGATAAGCAGAGTACACGGAACTCTACATATGCATTATTCTATTCCACATTTCATGGCCATTTCTAGCATTTCTTTTTATTAGGTTTTGAGTTGGCAGGTACAGTTGACACTAGTGTCCGACCGAAACTGGTTTTGCGGCCGAAACCGAAACCGAAACCGAATGTTCGGCAGTGGCTTCAGTTTCGGCCGAAACCGAAACCGAAACCGAAACTCACGTGGTCAAGTATAAAGTTCCATAAAATACTGAAATTTGGTGCATTTTACCCTGTATTAATTAGGACACGAAATTGAGACAATTATATTAATAAAAAAAAGAAAAAAAGGCCAAGTGCGAGTCGGACTCACGCACGAAGGGTTCCGCACCATTGACTTGGTAGGTAAATTAAAAGCGAATTGAGTTTAAAGCGAATACTAGATCTAGTTCAAATTTTTATTTCTTCACTTCACATTTTTTTTTAGTTTTAGCATACCCTTATTTTAGAAGTTAGCGTTAGCGTTGACTATTAATTCTTTGTCTCAACTACACGTGAGGGCCCAATATCGATTTGATGCTATATCTACGGCGTAACAAGTGCCCGATTTTGTTCGTTACCCCTTTTATATACGGCAAGTATACTGGTAACCTCTCAGCCTCTTCCGGCCACTGAGGAGCCGACACGTTCACAACACAGTTGCACTGCCTTCAGTTGTACCCACTGCTCTCCAAGACACGCTTCACGTGACCCAGTTCACGATCAACAAACCGAAGATCTAAAATTTTCAAGGCGCGATTTATCAACGTTCTGAGCAAAGAAGATAAATGACACGGATGGTGGTGTGAATCTGCCCTCAAGTAGCGATCAGTATGAGTTGGCTTACGATATACCGTGGTTTCCAGCCTCTCACAAGGTCTACGCATAACCAAAACATCCAGAAATGCCAGATGCCTATCTCTTCCCATCTCTACCGTGAACTTAACCTTATTGTGCACCGTGTTAAGGTAGTTGGTAAATTGTGACAAACTATCTCTTGACACAATGGCAAAAATGTCATCCACGTATCTGCACTAATATCTAGGAACCACAGGAGCGTTGTTTAAGGCTTTATCCTCCAACCACTCCATAAAAATATTGGCAGTGACAGGAGCTATCGGTGAACCCATGGCCACTCCATCAATTTGCAAATAATATTCACCGCGCCAAATCAAATATCCACTTTTCAGACAACTCGTTTCCCTCCGTATATGAAGATGATGAAGGTCTACGAATTAGCCCGAAACATGTCGAGCTAAACTCGATTTATTAAACGTGAGTTACCCGAAAAATTTCAACAAATTGATCATCTTCGATAATCATTTTAGCGAACCTTTTTTTTATTATGTAAGGTGCATAACATAGACTGCCGAAGCGCGCCCGACGTTAGCCGAGCGCGACCCGAAGGTACGATGTTGTAAGTTTCGGCGCGGCCGAAAGGTTCGGCCGTTTTTGGCCGAAACCGAAACTCGGGCCGAAACTTGATTTTTTGGCCGAAACTGGCCGAAACCGAAACCGAAACCGAAATTTCGGTCGGACACTAGTTGACACGGTACCTACTTTATATTTAAGTATTTTTATTTTTACCTCAAATTGAATAAGATTAAAAAAAACGTAACGTGTAGTGTCGGGTTTAAAATAACACCTCTCCATTTCTTCCATGGATACCGTAAGAGGCGACTAAGGAATTAGGTTAAGGTATATTTTGTCTATGTAGCGTTTTGTGTGCTCTGCCTACCCCGTTTGGGAATACAGGCGTGATTGTATGTATGTATGTATGTATATTTTAGGCGACAGGCTAGTAACTTGTCAATATTAGGTAAATACATACATACATACATATAGTCACGCCTCTTTCCCACAGGGGTAGGCAGAGACCACTTTGTTCCACTTGCTACGATCCTGGCATACTTCTTTTGCTTCATCCACATTCATTAGTCTCTTCATATTATTATTTCGGGTACTCTTGACCTGACCTGTTTCTAAAACGTGCGCGATTTGGTCACGGAACGTCCGTCTAGGTCTTCCCCTCCCAACACACCCATTCACACTTCCCGTATAAATCTGTTTAGTCAATCTTCTTTCATCCATCCTCTCTATATGACCAAACCAGCTAAGCATACTTTTTTCAATCCTTGTCACTATGTCTACTTAGGTAAACGTCTGTCAAAATGTTTTTAAAAGTGAATTTATGCTGGATGTGGCTGCGAAACGTGAAATACTGCTATCTAATGTTCTTAACTTAATTCTTTAGTCGCCTCTTACAACATCCACGGAAGAAATGGAGAGGTGACATTCTAAACCCTACACCACATGGGAAGGAATTAGGTTAAGGTATATTTTACGCGACTGGCTATCACTATTATTCTTACCAACACAAAACCTAAAAAAACATTCCAGAAATGGCCACGAAAACTAAAACACTCATGGTTTTATCTATACAGCGTTTCGTGTACTCTACCTACCCCATTTGGGAACGCATAATTGTATGTATGTAAGTGACGTAACTTTCGGCGTAACTCCCACCCGGCGTAACTCCTACCAAAGGCGTAACTACTGCCCTAGTTCGTGGTAATTTGTTTAATGTGTATTTTAAGAGATTGGGCGTTCGCTTTACATTTTTGCGATGTGAGGCGAGCGCGGCGGCGCGTAACAATGCCCCTAAAATGCCACTGTTAAAATTTCCGGCTAACAAAAAAAAACATTAAAATATTATAGGTATGGACGTAGGGTCTAAGAGACTCTTTTTGGCTTTTACCACTTTTACTAAGTATACCAACGCTATGAATAGTATGAATAGACCGTAATTGCCCAGAAGAATCCGCCGCAAGAAACTTGTCACGAATTAATAATAAAAAAACATATATTACATACATACATCACGCCTGTATTCCCTAATGGGGTAGAGAGAGCTCACGGTTCGGTACATAGACAAAACCATAGCTATTAAATTTCACTGTACGTGCCCTACTATACAGGGTGGCCCATCCAAAACGGTCAGTATGGGGAAGTCCGAAACTATAGGAGATACGAATATCTCTTCTTAGAAACCATGACATCGATTTTGATAAAAAGAAAAACTGCATTCATACATTTTAAAAAAAATGTGTACTCAGTCCGGGAATCGAAACCGGTTGTTTTGAAAAAAAAAACCACTCTTTCTATTTAGATATCGATTGTGTGGGTCTTAAGCAGTAAATATGAGTGTATAACATGATTTCTAAAATTAATAAAATGCATTGTTTTGACATGCTTTGATTTTATTTTAGTAGGTGTTCGAAGCGACCACCGCCTTTCTCAATACCTACTACGTTTGTAACTGTGATCACTCTGAACACCTACTAAAATAAATTAAAGCATGTAAAAACAATGCATTTTATTAATTTTAGAAATCATGTTATACACACATATTTACTGCTTAAGACCCACACAATCGATATCTAAATAGAAAGAGTGGTTTTTTTTTTCAAAACAACCGGGTTCGATTCCCGGACTGAGTACACATTTTTTTTTAAATGTATGAATGCAGTTTTTCTTTTTATCAAAATCGATGTCATGGTTTCTAAGAAGAGATCTTCGTATCTCGTATAGTTTCGGACTTCCCCATACTGACCGTTTTAGATGGGCCATCCTGTATACCTACTACGTGCACGTACTAAACCATATTTTTTTAGGTCATGAGTTGGCAGGTATAATAGTGATAGGTTGCTAGCCTGTCGGCTAAAATATACCTTAACGTAGTTCCTTAGTCCCTTCTTTCTACATCTACGGAAGAAATGGTTTTCTAAACCTAACACGATACGAAATAAGAAAAGTAAAAATTGTTTATGCAAATAGGCGGTAATTCCTTTCGCGTCTTTAATTGAGTCTACCATTGCTTCGGAAAAACCAAAATTAGCAAGAGAAAGTTTTTTTTCTAGTTAAAAACAAGACAACAATCAGATCATGCATAAGTAGGACAGAGTAACACAAAAAAAAAAAATACACACACACACGACATCCTCACGCCCGTATCCCCAAGAGGGGTAGGCAAAGCACATGAATTCAAAAATCCAGTTCCAAGTTTAGCAATTTCAGGGTAACCAGAAGGTTAAACGTGATATTGCAGCGACAGGATGCTAGCCCATCGCCCACAATATACTAACCCTTTCCCAGAGTCGACTCTTACGAGTTAGGACACCCACGGGAAGAAATGGGAAGGTGCTATTCTAACTCGGCACCACACGGGGCATTAAAAATTAATGCTACTAATAATTAAAATTAATATTATTATTACGAGTAACCACAAAAGAGGCTTTTACGAGTCTTTCTTTTTATTCTACCAGCGCTTTGTAAATATACGTTTCGTCCGCC
>BHDV01014506.1:2779-15388 GCA_005406045.1 Adoxophyes honmai
ACATAAGAACCCTTTGACACTACCTAAGATCTTTTTTGTAATACTATGTTCTAGCAATAAATATATTTGATTTGATTTGATTTGAAAGGACCATGGGCAACTTTGTATGAAGCCTGGTTCTAAAACCAACAGAACTGACACTTAAGTAATTAAATAGGTCTTTAACTCTACTTTATTTCATTGAATGGGCACCAAGTCGAATTCCATGGGAGAACTGAGATATTTATATTTAAATCTTAGTTTAAGAGTCAATAAAATCTATTAAAAACAGGTTTAGGGTAGGGTTAGTGTGTAAAATAAAAATAAGTTTTGTGAGCAATTGATGGTTTTAAACATAAAATTACCGTACTCACTCATAGTGGATCTACTCACGTATTTTTATATCGAGATTAGCTCGACATGTGTCGAGCCAATCCGTGGCCCATCATCATAGACGTGCACTGCGCGCTGCCGCTCTTTCCGTGCAACACAGAGAAGAACACAACGAACGCGGTTCACAACTACCCACATTTTTGCCAACACATTCACTATTATTGTGAATATAAATATTCTCCGAATGCATTTTTCGTAGCTAAAAGTATTTACTGAACTCACCGTGACTAAAATACAAATATCTTAATTCTGCAATGGAATTCGACTTTGTGCCCATATAATGAAATAAAGTAGATTTTAAGACCTATTTATTGACATAAATCTTAATGCTGTTGGTTCCAGGCCCATTTTGACCATGGTCCTTTCGAGGCTAGTTTTAGGTATTTTAACGACATCCTTACTATATTTTATGCCATTAATTTTGTCAGAAACTAAACATATTTGTTACTTAGAATTGTATACGAAGGTTACTAGGTACTATAAAATAATTATGTTTTGAAATCTCAGCAGCCTTGGCTAATGGGTAAACAGAATAATTATAATATGCAAACATAGCAATTAAATAAAATTACGTTCATTGTACGCCGATGAACCTTGTTATCGGCCCTTATCAGTGAAATGCACCCAATAATGTGATTACATCTTACATCTAGTATTGATAAGGTACTTTTTGTTTGTCTGATTTGCATATATCTGCGACTTAACTTTAACACTCTACTATTGGTCTTTGACGCGTAGTGTCGGGCTAAGAATAACACCTCTCCATTTCTTTCGTGGATGTCGTAAGAGGCCACTAAGGATAAATAAGTGTAGGTATACGTTAGACGACAGACTAGCATCCAGTCACTATTGTATCTATTAATCTAGAACCTAAAAAATATGCTAGAAGCGGCCAAGTATTATCTGTGAAAATTTCAACAGTGTCAGCATGGTTCATGAGATACAGCGTAGCGACAGACGTACGGTCAGCGAAGTCTCAGCAATAGGGTCCCATTTTCACACTGGGTACGGAACCCTAAAAATTATACATGGAACTATGTTTTTTGAAGACATCTACTTATGGCAAAATATTTTTTCTGGATTTCGCTCAACATGCGCAGGAGCGGAAGTGCGCGCCGCACGCGCGATCGATATTATTAGCGCATGACAAACGTACGATTGTATGCAGCAAAAAATTGCATAAGTGTGTAATACTTTTAGGATTTTCTCCAGATGCTCTTTCTAGACCTTTTCTTTCAGATTGGAATCGAAATGGTTTCTAAGAGGCATCGCAGACGACAGACTTTTAGTGCGATCGAGTCTGCGGCGCACAAAAAGTCTGCGTGGATTGAATGCATTGTGGGCCGGACTTTTCGTTCGTCGTGTACGTTACTGCATATAATTCCATAGGTTCTATTTTCACAGATTAAAAAGTCCGTCGCGGATAGTCTGTCGTCTGTGCAGGGCCTTACTCAATCAGTGCTGGATAATTGTAATACCCAAACTCATTTCTTTTAATTAGTGCTACTAAATTTAAGGTGTCTATATATTTTTTAATGTGATTGCAATATGTGTTATATAAATTGCTATTTTTAAAATTTCGTTTGTAATAGTGACATTTCAGTGTTTTTTTTTAATATTACTCATTTTATTAAATTATTAAAAACGGTTGAAATGAAATAAGCATTGATAATAATCGGCTATCTTATACTGTGACATAAAATTCTTGGGCCCTGTCAGTTATTTTTATAATCAGTCCAACAAAGGCTCACTGCGTAAAAACTTATCGGAGAATGTGTGCTCTGCTTAATTAGAAAATTATTTTTAACATTTAAGTAATTTGTGATGCTTAGTGTGCTAGTGTGCTACTAATGACAGTGTAATAGTTTGTAGGTAATTTAATAATTGAAATTTGTGGAAATCATTTAAAATATCACAAGGGACACTTGACAAAGTAAATCACGAAATATGTATTTAAGTACGTTATCCAATTTTCGACTTAATTCTTTATGAATGTTAAGGTTAATACTTTTATGCTAAAAATCCGAAATTATTACAGATTAAGACGAATGTTTACACGTTTTAAGCATCTGATTTCTGATTTATCTGATTTCGTAAGGTATGATTATAAAATTATGAAAACGTAAGTAATCTGCAGAATTAGAAACGGACATAAGGGCTAAACCTTGAGGCAATTTTGGTTCGAAAACTCGTAAGGAATTTAAACTTAGGGAAACTATTCGCAACCAAAGTGGAAGGAAAAGTTTAATAGGAAATATTTATAATTAGGAACAATGTTTTCCTGCAGTTGACGGAGTTGTTTACGTTTTGTACAATAAAGTGCACGATTTATAGCAACCACTAAATTTATTACAGCAAAAAATTACGTGTCGTGTCGGGTTTAGAATAACATCTCTCCATTTTTTCCGTGAATGTCGTACGAGGCGACTAAGGGAAAAGGTTGAGTTATATTTTAGGCGACAGGCTAGCAACCTGTCACTAAGTATTATACCAGCCAACTCAAAACCTAAAAATATTTACTGGGAGAGGCCTAGTGAAATAGTCTTGGATTAGTCTATGTAGCGTTTCGTGTGCTCTGCCTACCCCACTTAGGAATGCAGGCGAGATGGTGTGGTACGTATAAAGACACTCTATTTGTTACTTTTCCGAACGTAATGATAGTTGAGTTCAGAGTAATTTTTGTTCCGAGGAAGGAAGTACGGCTAGTTTCGATCTCGGAAAAGTAAATAAATAATTTAAAAAGTTAAAAGTTCCAAAGAAACAAGGGTGTGTAAGCAAATTTATCAAGGAAGTATTGTTAGGGGAAATCGGTCAAAACACCCTCGAAGGAATTATATTGATTAGTGTCATGTCATGAAGGGGTCAAATTACAAAGTACCCAGAACCAACGAGCATTTATGACGAGAGGGATGAATGTGAACGAAGCAAGAGAAATCAGAATAAACCTCGCAGGGAGTGATGGTAAAGTATGAATTTTGTATCAGCAGGAGATACATGTAGTTAGTGCGTATGACTTAAGCAAACGCGCCTTGTATTGACTAAGAAGTAGGTATAGATAGGCCACCGACACATTGGTGAAATAGGGGTGCATCTAAGAGGCAAATGTGCGGAACAATCGTCGTGATTGTACGAACGCTAGGGGTCGCGGCGAGCCACGCGTCGAGCCAGCACCTGCATATCCTGTTGGATGTCCTGCAGCTCCTTATGGAGTCCTCTCGATTCAGCCAGCAAAGCATCCAGCCTCCGCGCGGCCACTGTCAAACTGTCATCACTCTCACTATCACTATCTTCTTCCACTGACAACGCCAACTTCCCAAGTCTTTCCCGCTCCACTGCCTCCTTCACACCACCACCACGCTTTATAAACTCCAAGTACATATCCTCTGCTGTGTCTCCCGTTAACTCTTCTTCTTCTGCTTCCCGTAATTCGTCTGCTAACGATCGTTGCCCTTTTGTTTTTTCTTTCCTTGGCTCTTCTATTAAGGGCTCTGGGCTGGTAACTTCAGGGTCCCGGGAAACCGGTTCTGGAGTATTCGCAGCGGAGAAGCCGTACGGACTTGGAGAGAGAAGAGCTCGCTGCAGGAACCGACGCGTGTCTTCATCCAACGGTCGCGTCAGGCCTCGCCGAGGAGCTGGCTTCACGATGGCTTCTAAAGAATCCCTTCCCGGATCATCAGGCCTTAGGAGCTCTAGTATCCTAGCTCTAGGCGGTGAGATGGTCGAGCACACATCAAATTTCGAGACCAGTTTTCCCTTTTCAGGGGACGTATGGATATCGCCGGTCGGTGTGTAAGCGCGGAGGTTTTCGTTCAGCATTCTGTAGTTGCGGTGTTTGACGTTTCCCTCCGGGGGTAGGACGAGGGAGGGGCAGTTTTGGGGGTCGGGTTCGACGACCTCGATTAGAGCGGGCGGGGCGCGCGCGCTCATGTCGCCGGCTGCGGACGCACTGTCGATGCCTGCGTCCGCGCACGATATCAACAACTTAATGCTTTTGTAGAACACAGTTTGTGACCCGCTGAAGCGCCTGCAGTATGCAGACGACTGGTCGCCGCAATGCTAATTCAATTTACATCTTGCGCACTTGGAAAAATCACGCACGCGCGTTTAAAGACTTTACAGCTTGATTTTATAGCCAGTTAACTTGGAATGACACTTTCATTTCTTGTTAGCACGTGGGGATGACATAAAATGACCGGTTTTTTTTACTTTTTTTGTTGTTTGGCGCGAGATAAACGAAGACATCTTGACCTTAATTAAGTCCAAGGACAGAGCACAAGTCACTAATGAGACCGGTTATTAATTATGCGTAGACTAAATAATAATATTATGCGAATTCTCATCACAAAGTCGTTTGGAAGTGAACATAAACTTGTTATTACGTTTTACGACCTCTTCCTATTAAGAAAAGTAACATACTACATACATACATAACGCCTGTATATCAAAGTAGGCAGAGCACACGAAACACTATATAGACAAAACAATGACTAAGTGGCCACTTATAGCATATTCACGTAACATACTATTTAAGTATCATCCATTGAGAGAGTTTTACTATAAAAATCATGTCAAATCAGACTCTACTTAAGTACTAAAAAGAAATGTAAACGTTGTATACTTATTTTATTATGTAATTCCAAATAAAAGAAAGAAAAAAACAAATATTTATTAACACTTATTGACACAGATAAAACTTTGTTGTTGAACTAATTTAAAAATAAACAATACAACAGTTGTATTAGTATGAAGCACTCTCGTCAACCAAGATAATGACTGGGTTGCTAGCCCGTCGCCTAAAATACACCATAACCCGTTTTCTTTTGTTGCCTTTTACGACATCCACAGGAGAAACGGAGAGGTGTTAGTCTAAACCGGCCACCACACAGTGGTTTCCGTTATAATTGCCTATTATTTACATCCATACGTTTTGCTTAATTAAAATGCAAGAGATGAGAATATAACTTTTTTCTCATAACTTATTCTCCTCGGCAACATGTAACCATACCCACGGAAGAAATGGAGAGGCGTTTTCAACCCGACACCACATCACGCGGCCTATTATTTAGCTCAAAACATCAACAAAACGTAATACACCTTTACGCATCACAACACTTCTATTAATCTCTATGAATTCCTAACAAAGTGAAACAACTTCCTGTGGTCGAGGCCACGCAATTTGCACCGTAACTCAAGCGAATAAGGCTCAGATTGGCTTAATAATTAATTTGTAGAAATCGTAGTGTGGAGGAATGCGGACGGCCGTCAAATTGATCCAGAATGGTCATATTGGACATTTTAAGACAGTCGTGGACGTTATGATAGGTAGATAGAGATGTTTTACTTTATTTCGAAATGACAGTTTAATACTATTATTAAAAGTGATGACTGCGACTTAAATAAGTACCCAAAATTCGTTTTTAGGGTTTCCTTACCCAAAGGTGAGAACGGGACTGTTTTACCGAGACTTCGCCGTCCGTCTGTCTGTCACCCGGCTAGCTAAGCTGTTAAAATTTTCACAGATTATGTAGGTATTTCTATTGTCACTAGGTACTTAAAACAAAAAATACGAAATATAAAAGAAACAATTATTTTCGGGAGGCTTCCATGTAACAATCGTGATTTTTTAGTGTTTATGGATCCATATAAATGACGGTAAATGGTAGATACATGAAATATTCACAGAGTAATATGTTGTGTATTTACTTTAAAAATAAATGATTAAATTAAAATAAAGTAAGTATTAAGAGGGGCTCCCAACTCCCATACAAAAAAAAAGTGTTTTTTTGCAGTTTTCAGTACGGAACCCGTCGAGCGCGAGGCTAACCCGTACTTAGCCTGTTTTAGTTTTTTCATAATAATATAATATTTGACATCAACTTTTCGATATACCTACCTAGTTGTTGGCTGATTATATAAACATAGGAAGGAAAATAATTCCATCCTCTACCACTAAAATAGCGTGGTGATATAAACTAGTAATTCTGTTCGCAACACAGGATTTCCAGTGCGTTTAGTTCGTTTGGTTTCCGCCTGATGATTGTCGAGTTCATCCTGTAGATCGGTTGTTAAAAAATAGAGTGGAATTCAAAACGTTATTTTTTGAAGTCAGTTAAAAACCGCCCTACTGCGAATGGGGAGCTAAAAGTTAAGTGTTTAGTTACAGTGAAACGGAGAGAGTGGGGATAGAATTGATATTAAAAACTAAAAAACAGCAAACTGAGGCGCTGCGCAGACGACAGACTTTTGTGCGATCGAGTCTGCGGAGCAATAAAAACTCTGAATGGCGCGCAGAGAGTTTCCATTCACAATTTTAATTGCTCCGCAGACTCGATCGCACAAAAGTCTGTCGTCTGCGCAGCGCCTTAACTTTACTAGGTCGCATCTCTTCTGTGGACTTTACAAATTTTAAGGGTTTAAATAGCCAATAAATTGTAAAGGTAGTAGGAAAGGTTAAATGTAATTTTAGAGAGAAAGGGAGAGAGAGAGAGAGAAACAGAGAGAGAGAGCGAGACAGTAAATTCGCACATCATTTTTACCTATTAAAACTTTTACTTGTAGCCGTGGTAGCCCAGCGGTTCGACCTGTGGCCTCTCAAGCAGAGGGTCGTGGGTTCAAACCCCGGGCTCGCACCTCTGAATTTTTCGGAATTTATGTGCGATATCGAATATTTTGATATTTATCACGAGCTATTCGGTGAAGGAAAACATCGTGAGGAAACCTACACACAGCGACAAAGTAATTCAACGCTGTGTGTGAAGTTCCCAATCCGCACTGGGCCCGCGTGGGAACTATAGCCTAAGCCCTCTCGTACTGAGAGGACGCCTGTGCCCTGCAGTGGGACGTATATAGGCTGTTGATGATGAAAACTTTTACTCACTCTCTCTCTCTCTCTCTCTCTCTTTCTAAAATGGTGCCAAGTTTAATGCCAAATAGAGCCGGTCGCGTAAAATATACCTAAATTTCTAAGTCGCCTATAACATCCACGGAAGAAACGGAGAGGTGATTCTATACCCGACAGCACACGGCAACCTACGATGTTGTAGGTATTGTAAACATAGAAGACCCCCAGCCCAAACATTCGTCACTTTATTAATTAGTCGAGCCGTTTGTCTGACCGATTTATGGGGCTGTTTATGGGGTAATTACAACGACGGGCTGTCGGTGGACGGATTGATGTATGTTTGTCTGTGTGGTCCGCGTCAGAGCCTAAACGGGCGACGAGAAAATATGACACTTTCGTCTAGAGACATCATCGTTGCTTAACCTTGGGTCGCGGGTCGCGGGCCATATCGAGGCTGGTAACAGGACCCGCGGAACTTTTTGAAAAACACCACAACCACTGGTTGACAACTTTTTTTCAGTGGCAAAATTGTGTCGCAGTGAGTGTACGGATAGAGCATTAGAGCCGCAGCGGTGATAGGGAGTCGCGTAGGAAAATGTGTTTTTATGCAAATATTTATGAGGAGATTAATGAATGTGGATGAAACAAAAGAGGTATGCCAGGATCGTAGCGAGTGGAACCAAATAGTCTCTGCCTATGCCTGTGGGAAAGAGGCGTGACGATATGTATGTATGTATGTATTTTTTAAATATGGGTCGCCAGCCATAAAGGTTAGAAACCGCTGGTCTACATAGTGTTATAGAGATGGGGTCGAAAAGTGCTCGAGTGGAGACCACGGACCAGCGCAGCGTAGGACCTCTACCTACAAGACTTGGACAGAGGGTCTAATAAAGGTCGCCGTAAAAGGCTGGATGCAGGTTGCTTTTAATCGGTACATGCGGAAGTTCAAAAAGGAGGCTTATGTTCAGCAGAGGACGTCTGATGGGATGATCATGATGAAGATACGTAAGTAGTTTCGTCATAAAAAAGAACGAAATTGAACGAACGATTTACCGAAAATTCGTTTCACACGCAATGGGAACCATTTTGCTACATGGAAGCGTTTTAGTGAGACATTAGAAAAACCTAATGGTGTATTACAAGAACAACCTCACTTCAAATTGAGATAACTGTTTATAAAAACTAAAGTTACTTAGTATCTAGTTTTTGCTAGTTAGGTGAATTACGTAATTAAATGAGACTAATTTTATTAAAGTATTGTATTTTTGTCGTGATTAGAGACAAGTGTGGTCCGAAAGAGGATGTTGTATATTTAGGTAAAGTACTGTAACCAACAAAGAGAAAGGAATGTTGCGTTGAGGAATGATGGCACTTTGAGGAAAGAAAATTTACTAGGAGAGTGTGTAAGACGGGCAAGAACGCCCTCGAAAAAAGTGTATTGACCACCAGGCTTAGCACACCAAGGCGCGAGTAGAGATACGCGCGAGACCAGTTACTGTCTAACTATAGATGTCAAAAAATGACGCGTAGTTTATCCCATATTGCTGTGATAAGGCTACAGATCAGCAATATCCTGAAGAGTGGCCAAATTAGAAGTACGAGAAGAATTAGTTAGTATAATAGAGCGAGAGAAGTGCTCTGTTGTCTCTGCCTACCCCGCAGGGCGTGCTTCATTGGGCATGATGTTTTCGCATATCATACTTACCAATATAAATGTTGTATGATAATTTGAATAATAGTAAAACAGTTTTTGTAACATTAAAACGCAGTTAGCTCCAAATTGAGGTTATTTTTTGTTATCAGCCACAAATAGATATTTCTTGAGCACATTAGACTGTAATTATTAAACAGCTATAATTAGTGTAGTCTTTTGATGAGCAAGCGATCTGTTTACACGTGGATGCCATCATGGCGAGGCCACTGAGTAAAAAGTGACTATAAAAACTGCGCGGGAGCAGTGCGTAAACAAACATAATATAAACATCACGCCTGTATTTGCAAATAGGGTAGGTAGAGCTTACAAAACGCTGTAAAGACAAAACCGCGGATATTCCACGTGTTGTGGCCATTTCTAGCACGTTTTTTTAGGAACAAGTTAAGGAAATAGGTTAAGGTGTATTTTAGGCGCCAGGCTAAAGTAACCTGCTACTAAATTGTGCCTTTCAACTTGTAACAACTTAAATCGTGAAGTAGTCATGATTTTTGTCTATGTATGGTTTCGTGTGCTCGGCCTACCGGAATACAGGCTTGATGTAAGTATGAGCTAAGAGGTCTAATAGTGATAGGTTGCACGCCTGTCGCCTGATGTATACCTTAGAAATGGAAAGGTATTATTCTCAATCCGAAACCACACGGCCAAATTCGATTTCATAATTTAGATTTAATTCTTAATCGACAGATAATTCGGAAAATTATGGCAAAGGCCACCTGCTGGTTTAGCACAGCTTAGGTAGATATGCGCGTGAGATAGACTATACCTGTCACTGTCTAATTAGAGACGTCAGAAAATGTCAGGTAGGTAGTCTAACCCACGCGTGCGTCGTACTAAGCCAACTGGGCTTGTTAAAAACATTCCCTCGAGTTTCTACTGATTGCACGTAGTGTGCCAACAACTATGATGAGCAAAATTAACCGATTGAGGGTAGTAGCTAACATACATACATCACACCTGTGCTCCCAAATGGGGTAGGTAGACGTCGCAAAACGTCACAGAGACACATGACTTCACATTCAGCAACGTTAAAGCGGTATAATAGTGACACGTTGCTAGCCTGTCGCCTAAAGCATACCTAAACCTTTTTCCTTAGTCGCTTCTTAAGACATCCGCGGAAGAAACGCGAGTCTACATTCTAACAAAACCACACGTACAACAGTATATTAATTTGGCATCCATTTCATTTATCTGTTACCAGCCTGTTATCAAAGGGCACCAAATCACATTACTAATGACTACACATGTAATTGTCACAATCAGCGATAAGACCACGTCATTATCAGATAAAGCCGCTAAACAACTGATAGGTACAAGTAGTCGTGAAATTCGGCATTTGTTTAGCATCAGCGGTGGTCTAGGGTACCTGAGGGCAGCCTGGCTACGTGGGCTGATTGGTATTCGAGACCTCTGCTGATCCTGAAGGTGATGGGTTTTTATCTAATTTTTATTTTTTATCTTGATCGATTTGGATAATTAATCGGCGGATTGGCCGCATTTCTTTGGAGTGATGCACTTTTGTTTCCGTGTTGGTTGGAAGCGATGGATTTTGTGGTTGGACGTGGCTGATAATGTTTCGGAGAACGATTTTTAATTGTGTTTAGTAATTAATAGTATTTTTTGTCGATTTGACTGCAAAAAGGCTTTGAAACTGACTTTGTAATGGGTTCTATTGCTGCTCTACATTTTTGTCAGATATTTAAAATGTGTTTTAAGGTTTCCGCGTTCATGTGAAATTTACTAATTAAAACATTTTTTTACACTTATACATTTCAATAATAATTTAGAAAAGCATTCACGTATACTATTTGTGCAAAGAACGGCTAAAATGGCGGCAAACTTACGTTCCGCAAACAATTGCACATTGGCGTTACAGACGCGCTGCCAACCGCGCCGCCCGCGCATTCCATTCATTCCAATGTTTTGAAATAATTACCGTGATTTTTCCGCTTGTTAAAAAATTACCATTTCTTGACTTCCCAAAAATAATAATTGTTTTTAAATAACTTTCATATTTAATTATGTGTCAATTAACGTCAATCCATTTATGTGAAGTTTGCTAGTTTAATGAAATATCAGGCGACTAACTTTAAAATACACTTAACGCCGAGAGCCGGCTGGCTGCCAATTACTGGCCTGCCGGATAACGGTCGACTGCTACCCAAAGGAATAGCCTACTCCGGTTATCACTAGCAAAACGCGTAAACCGTCTCGCGGCACTCCCGCGCTCTCCGTTCAAATTAGTTTAATTACAGTGCAATAGACCGACTGGATTTTTGAATTCATGTGCTCTGCCTACCCCTTTTGCGATTACAGGTGTGAGAATATGTATGTATGTATGCAATAGACCGACCAATTAATCAGGCCTAGCACGACAGCTGCCGCCCGCCAAATGTCTAAAACTCATCAGAGGGCGTCCATAAATTAGGTACGTGAGGTGTTTTTTTCAATTTTCTGACCCTCCCACCCTCCTTGGTGAGATGTCGTGAGATTTTATTCAACCCCCTCCCCCACCCCCAAAACTCACGTGAGATTTTTCAAAATGGTTTTGTAAAAAGAAAAAATAAAATGAAGACGTAACTTTAAAAAACTTAAATTTTTCTTCGTTCGGATACCTACGTACCTACATTCATGAAGTGTCAAATGTAAAGCGCCATCCACATACTCACTTCGCTTTTTAAGACCTTAGGCATCTGGATTAAATGGACCAAAATGGTAGTTTTTGTTTGTTTGAAACAAGAAAAAAATTGCGTGATATTTGCCGTGACCCCCCTCCCCCCAATGTGAGATTAGATGAGATTTGACTCGACCCCCTCCCCCCCTAAAACACCTCACGTAATTTATGGACGCCCCCTCATACATACCTTCATACAATCACGACCATGTTCCCAAATGGGGTAGGCAGAGAACACAAAACGTTACATAGGTGAAATCATGACTATTTCACGCTTCGCAGCCACTTCTAGCATAATGCAAGGTTTGAAAACAGATGGAAGAGGTATAATAGTGACAAGTTGCTGGCTCGTCGCCTAAACTAGACCTTAACCTAGCTTAGTCGCCTTACGATATCCACGGAAGAAATGGAGAGGTGTTACTTTCATTAGGCACCACACAAGCTATCTATCTAATCTTAAAAAAATACATATAACGTTGGGAGCCGGCTGGCTGCCCTCTACGGGCTTGCCGCGAAACGGTCGACTGCTACTCAAAGGGATAGCCTAGCAAAACGCGTAAACCGTCTCGCGGCTCTCCCTATCCGTTCAAATTAGTTTAATTACAGTGCAATAGACCGACCAATTAATCAGGCCTAGCGCGACAGCTGCCGGCCGCGCTGCACACGTCTAAGACCCAGCTTCCACTGACAGCGAAACTATCTACAACAGGGACGACGAACTAATGACAAGCGTGCCTATTTGGCATGGAATAAAATAATTCAGGCGCGCCGAGTGATACGAGTACAGACAAATCCTTGAATTTTTTGAATTTTTAGTATAACTCAAATACCATCTTCTTTTTTTGATGAAATCAATAAGCCTAAATTATGTGAAGGTATTCGTACAGTCAAGGACTTTAATTCATGAGCCACCATGGAATCAATTCACAGTAAACGTCATAGTGACTTCCCATTAATTATCCAGGGAAATTGTTCAACCGCATAGTTTTAAGTTCTCGTAATGTGTTTCGC
>BHDV01014536.1:4662-44393 GCA_005406045.1 Adoxophyes honmai
CTTTCTTTTCCTTTCTCATTCTTTCCTTCTATTCTTTTTTTTTTTACATGATTTCTTCCTCTTTCTCTCTTCCTTCCCTTTATATTATGATTAAACTCGCTTAGGTTTTCCTCATGCACACTCGTAGACCATAGTGCATCTGTCCTAGATATTTCGCGTAATTTATTTTCAGCGTGATATGCTACACAACAAGATTCAGATAGCATAGTAGCCTTGGTAGAATTCTATTACGAATCATTTTCGGGTCAAGTTGGCACAGCGACCCTTAATTGTACCGTAACCCACCTAGGTTTGATCTGCGATCTTCACAGAACTGAAATCCTACTAGTGTGTCTATTCAGAATTCGCATTTTATGCGTAAATGTTTTGATGAAGTATCGTTATGCGTATCAAACGTATGCGAAGTCTGCTAATATGAGATTAGTTTAGGCTAATACATAATTGTGCACTGGTTATGCTAAACAAAATTATATGTAAAATAGCCGACCCATATAAGTATCGATGGCTGAAACTTGTCAATGCGATATATTTACGGTAGCGCGGGTAATACCCGACAGAGTAGAACGAGCATGTAGCCGGAGTGATAACTCGATTGAGCGAAGTGCCAAATCAAATTACCAGTCGAGAAGGTCTCGTGCCATCCGTCTTCGCGGGTGGACGTTTCGAGCGACAAATTTGGAACAACTGTACTACTAACCTACCTTTTGCACAATTTACCAATTTCTTTATTGATTTACACACAATAAATATACCATCTGGTTACTCTGAAATCGCTAAACGTGGCACTGGATTTTTGAATTCATGTGCTCTGCCTACCCCTCTTGGGAATACAGGCGTGAGAATATGTATGTATGTATGTAAATATGTATACAATCAATCACGCCTGTTTTCCCAAACGGGGTAGGCAGAGCACACAAAACGCTACATAGACAAAACGATGACTATTTCACGTTTTGTAGCCACTTCTAGCATAATATTTTTTAGGTTTTGAGGTGGCAGGTACAATTGTGACAGGTTGCTAGCCTGTCGCCTAAAATATACCTTAACCCATGTCCTTAGTCGCCTCTTACGACATCCACGGAAGAAATGGAGAGGTGTTATTCTAAACCCGACACCGCACGGAGTGATGTCGTGAGCCGATGTGATGAGTGTTATGACGTCCGGAAAACTTAATTCTTCAAAGAGACGACTAAGGAAAAAGGTAGAAGGTACGAAGGTAGGCAGCCTGTCACTGGTATATCTCTTTCATCAATGTTTTCACTTAGAATTATCCTAAAAGTTGCTACGAAATGCGATTAGTCATAGTTTACATTATGTAACGTTCCATGTACCCAAAGCCCATTTGAGAATACAGGCGTTTTGTATGTATGTGTGTACCACTTTGAACGGGGTAGGTACAGGTTAATTCATCTATAACCCCGATATCAAAAAACTTAGTAGATAACGGCTCTTCACCAAATAATTCACAGTAGCGAATTACACGGCACGTGAACTAATCCAAACTTAGTCGAGATTCTTCGGGAAACTCGTAAAAGTTTTCGCCGAGGCGAGACTTGCTTTTCCGTATCGAAAAATTAGCGATTTGTAATGAATATTAATAATGACTCAGAGTTTTTGGATCGACACAATCTGTCGACTTACGTCGATGATTTTGTTAGTTATGTCTTGTGGGATTGTTGAGTAGATTGAAGTAAGTCAACCAGGTTTTCGGATTTTTAGACGCAGTGTGATGATTTCAGAAATTATTTAAAAGAATTCCCGTGTGGTGCCGGGTTAGAATAGCACCTCCCCCTTTCTTCCCGTGGGTCTCGTAAGAGTCGACTCTGGGAAAGGGTTAGTGTATTGTGGGCGATGGGCTAGCAACCTGTCACCGCAATATCACGTTTAACCATCTGGTTACCCTGAATTTGCTAGACGTGGCACTGGATTTTTGAATCCATGTGCTCTGCCTACCCCTCTTGGGAATACAAGCGTGAGAATATGTATGTATGTATGTGTATTTAAAAGAATGGATTAATAAACTATAAAGTTTGGTCAGAAATTGACCGTAAATATTTTAATCAGTGGTCGGGTAAACGCGTCTGAAAACTCCTGTGAAGTTTTTTTATGGAATTTTTATTTAAGAAAATATACAGGTACCAATATACTTACAGTGCGTGGTCTGTTCATAAATTCCTTAACCACCAACATCAAAACGGGAAATCTATTCCGATAGTCTTTTGCTATCGGAACGTCTGTCTTTTAATTAAAAAAACAAGTCCTGCGGTGGAACTAACTGAAGAAGACGGAAAGTGAGTTCTTAGCTGAACCGTAATAGCTTAATACATATTGCAACAGCTTCATTTACATGTCAAAGCGTGCTTGGAGGGAACGAGGAACGTTTTTACATGGAAAAGCAAATCGGAAGCGGTTCCCGATTAGGTTTTCTTATGAAGCTCCGAGGTAGAAATTGAAGCCAAACATCTTGACAATAGAGTTGATGGTTGAAGTTGCTTGGCAATTTCGGAAACTAGGATTTTGGGTGGTCATGTCTACAATTTCTGTGTGGTGTTGCGTTAGAATAATACCTCTATTTCATCCGTGGATGTCATAGGAGGCGACTAAGGCAGGTTAAGGTTTGCTTTAGGCGACAGGCTAGTAACCTGTCACTATTATAGGTACCTCTATTGTAAACATAAAACTACCGTGAGACTCACTCATAGTGAAAAAATAACGGAATTGCTCACGTTGTTTACACCGAGATTAGCCCGACATGTTTCGGGTCAATCCGTGACCCATTATCTGGAGCTACGCGCCACGGCAGCGGACAGACGCGCACTGACCACTCTCCACTCTTTTGTTTTTATACCAAAAAACTGCTACAAGTTGCTATCAAGCGTGAAATAGACGTGAATTTTGTCTATGTCATGTATGTATGTATGTATTTAATGCCTTCAGTTTCAGTCAGATGAAGAGATTGCGACAAAGGCGCGACCGGCGACGAGTACCATCACTATGGGAGTTGATTTAAAAATAGCTACACTAGGTTGGTCGGTTCTGACCCCCGAGAAGGTTGTATTTTTAATTTTTAAAGTATTCTTTCTCAATCGCAAGAAATTGATAGGTGGAAATGAAATTCGGATATCAAAACAAAGTTACAAATGACGTTAAGTACTTTTGTTTATTGCCATTTTTAGGGTTCCGTACCCAAAGGGTAAAAACGGGACCCTATTACTGAGACTTCGCTGTCTGTCTGTCTGTCCGTCCGTCCGTCTGTCTGTCACCAGGCTGTATCTCACGAACCGTGAAAGCTAGAGAGTTGAAATTTTCACAGATGATGTATTTCTGTTGCCGCTATAACAACAAATACTAAAATTAAAATAATTATAATAATTAAGGGGGGCTCCCATACAAAACACGTGTTTTTTTTGCTATTTTGGATCTATTTAAATAACTGTAACAGGTAAATAGTTGAAATGTTCACAGAATATTTAACTAAATATTTACTTTAAAAGGAAATAATTAAAATAGAATAAAATTATTATTTAAGGGGGGCTCCCATACAAAAACCTATTTTTTTGCAGTTTTATTTGCTGTTTTGGGTCTATTTAAATAATTGTAACAGTTAAATACTTGAAATGCTCACAGAATGTTTAATTAAATATTCACTTTAAAAATAAATAATTGAATAAAAATAAAAATAGTATTTACGGGGGGCTCCCATACAAAAATTCAGATTTTTTGCATTTTTGGTACGGAACCCTTCGTGCGCGAGTCCGACTCGCACTTGGCCGGTTTTTTATTATAATCCCTAAAAGACAGAGATCGCAAGTGTACGTTTAGAAATCAACAACTAATTTAATTAGTTTGAATCAGTGTCCGAACGCCTATTATATCTCAAATCACAATCAAAATCAGTTCAATAAACAATACCAGCGTTATCGTAAAAAGTAGCTTACCTTCATAAATCTATGGTGTTTTTTAAGCAGATACTTGGTATTAAAATCGCCTATAAAACGCTTAAACTTAGCATATTAGCTGGAGTCGATACAGTAATAGGTCGACTTCCTGTCTAGCCGCTCGCAACCAGTTACTGGCGTAAATTTACTGTTACCTGGCCAGCCATTCATAGCTATATCATCTATGCTGTGTTTATAGACCAGTCCGAAGGATAACAAAGATAATGTTGCTAATAATACATGCCTGTATGTAATAGGTACATTATAAGCAGTTATAAGAGCTAAAATTAAATTGAATACATATTTAAAAATACAGGGCTTCCATACCAAAATATCGCAACTCATAGTTGTTTAAAAAGAAACTAATCATCGTCATAGCTGATAATGAACGTTAAATTGCTAAATGCCACTTGATTCCTGAGTCCTGCGTTCGTAGAATGAGAAAAAAAGTGTAATATTTGGAGTAATAAAAAGGATGTTAAAGAAAACAAATAAATAAAAACGCTTTTTTAAATTCCATTATCCACATCCCTTTGAATTACCGCTATAAGAAGAGACAAACTTTTGGAAAACTAGTCTGTTGATGGAAAAAGTAATCAATACCGCTTTGAACATTCAAACCATTTGGATGTTAGGTGCACTGCCAGCCCTTTGGAAAATAGGTAAGGTTTTAAAGGACCCCTAATGATAAATGAAATGCTGACGTAGGAATTTGGGTTTATCGTCATCGTGTCAAGGTAAAAAATCGGCTTAAAGCAAATAATCATCAAAGATAGGTGAAGTATCATCATCAACATCATCCAGCTTCAATATACACAGTGGGATGCTCTTAGTATGAAATAGTTTAGGCTGCAGTTCTATAATATATCTATCTATAGTTCTATAGTTTTATTATGGACTCAACGTAGATTAGAAACTTTAGAGACGACAATAGTTCGTAATCTTTACAGTTAAAAAAAAACGTTGCGATCAATAGATAAAAACACTTAGGCATTCGTAGACAATTCCCTTTTTACATTATACTATTTACGAGTATCTACTTGAATTCCAGAATTAAAGCTCGATTACCATGCACTTTCCATATAAGGCAGTTCGCGCGACATAACCTCCGTAAGTCCATGCACTCATGCATTACATCAAGCAAACTCGTTCCATACAAAAATCACTTCGCCAAATGCACACGAATGTGTGTCAGTGTGTAGGTTAAACTTACGAGCTTTGAAGCCTTATGCTCCCTCTCCCTCCCACTTGGGCGGAACTGCGGCTGTTTCGCTCGCACAGTAGCGCCGCCGCGCGGAGTTCGGTCGAACTAAATGACAGTTGGGTCGCTAGCGTGTTCGTTGTGTTAATTCGACGCCAAGTATGTTGCCCTTGCGCAGTTTATAAGCGCAGTTTTAAAATAAAATCGCGATTTTTGACGTGTTTTGACAATGAGTTGTTCGAAATGTTTTACGGATGCGCGGGAGTGGTTATTGTGACTGTGCGTGACGAATTAAATGAGTGTCCGGGGGTTTGTTGACATACCTGGATTGTTTTCGTGGAGCCCTAAGAACAGTATCAAAATAAAGCTCAAACGTAAGTATGCTTAGCTCGTTGTATATTTATTCTATGTTACTATGTTCACGTTTTATAAATGTGTATTTATTTTAAATGATATTGCCCAGCATTATGTTTATGATATTATCTAATAAGTAAAATTAGTAAATTACCAACAAAAACAATAGAAAATTGTGACATTGAAGTAGATAGGCAGATGTTTATATTATTGAAAAAAAAATAGGAAACTTGTCATTATAGAGACGAAATTATGTAAATTCGCTGTCGTTTACACCCAATAGTGTTATTGCTCCATTGTTAAATATCTAGTAGTAAACTATCAAAGTTTTTTTTTTTGGTGACATCATTATGAAAACAAATATGTATTCAAGTAACGTATTGGAATGGGCGGATAATCACCTGGTAGTTAATAATGTGATCCAAACCTAGGTGTAATTAGGAATCTTATTAGACATTGGCATAAGAGGATAAATACGTAATAACTACCTACTTAGATAGCTTTTTTTAAACAAATCTGAACCAATATTTACCGTTTTATAAGTAAACACCATATCAATTATCTTTGAAAAACAATGGGATATAACCACGAAATTAATTGTAAGGAAGGAAGATTTTTTTTCCTCAATTAGATATCTTTGCCACTGTATTTTTTATTATTATCAACTTGACGGGAAAATAGTTCAATCATCTAGTGATCTCGTAAACAAAGTAATACGACTCTACAATGTGTCGGTACTAAAAAAACTAGTAAATGCGCCTATAAGGAGATTACATAGAAATAGCAATTTTTCAAATTCAGACTATTACAATTACTTTGAACCCTATTAGCTGTTGCCCGCGACTCTTTCAACGCAAAATTCGCTTATCCCCCGGATAAAAATGAGGGACCAGTAAGTTGTCCCCGTTTTATATGATCAACCATATCACTGAGAGCTCCATTTAAAGTGGTTTTTATACTTCCAAGACTGCATTTTCAGGATAAGAGTAGCTTATATCCTTTCTCGAGTCCCACGCTGGCTTCATACCAAATCCTGTTGACATCGGTTCAACAGTTGAAGCGTGAAAAGGTAACAGACAGACAGACAAACAGTGACTTACGATAGGTGTCTGGTTTAGAATAACACCTTTCCATTTCTTCCTTGGATATCATAAGAGGCGACCAAGCAAACAGGTTAAAGTATACTTTAGGCGACAGTTTAGCAGCCTGTCTCTATTATACCTGCCAATTCGAAGCCTAAAAAAATGCTGGAAATGGACACGAAACGTGAAATGGATGCTTAGCACGCCAATTTTTGTAATCTCTAGACAGACAGTGACTTCTATGTCGCGCGCGACTTGATTCGCGCCTTAATGCTTTGCCGGCTGTAACAAAACAGACTACCAAGGATTCATACCTAAGTACTTATGTCGTAAAAGAACCTAATTTATTGAATCACACGTTATATCACGGAGGATGAAGCGTGTTAATGAAATACAAACAATAAACTCACTATTCTTCATTGTTCATGTGAGGGCGTGAGTAAATTAGTTCACTAATTAATAAACTATGACTAGTCTACTAGTAATAATCTAACCAACAAAAATAATACTTTGTTCTGATACTTACAACTATTAGGTACTTACCTACTACAATTCCATCCATTAATGTGTCCATATTTCAATTTAATCGGACGAAACGTTGAAGACTTCCCTCCCGCGTAGACGGTGCTGGCTGAGTCGCTAGTATTCTACTATCAGATTATTCCATTGTCATTTGACTTATAAAAGTGTACAAAATTTCCGGTCAATCTGTAACAGGGAAGTGGATATGGAATAAGTCACTCTAGTCCAGGGATGGCGAACCTTTAGTGATATGCGTGCCATTTTTTATGAAACAATTAGTATTATAGCCATGACGTGCCATCAGTTAATCAATGCTTATTAATATTATAGAACAAAAATAAAACTAGATGGCATTAAGTTTACTATTACACACATTTAGATATATTTTTTACTTATTCAAAATTACAAGGATTAGTCTGGTTTAGATTCATCTCGTATGGATTCTGTATCATTCGGCGTGCCTGAACTATTTTGTTGCCTGCCATGATTGGCACGCGTGCCATTGGTTCGCCATCCCTGCTCTAGTATTTACTTGCGAGTATATCATCTTTTAAAATGAATGAGGTAACATACATAAAAAGGTACAGTCGAATTGAATACCTTTTTCTTTGATGGCGGTTAAAAATAGGCTAAGAAACACTTATTTCAGGTCTAAGTTTTATCCTCGTTTGATTAATTCAGATATTGACATTCATCATTATTGAGGTTCTTAGACATTTTGATAACACCCTAGATCAGGTGAAACTAAAAAAAAAACCTTAGTCTTTTTTTCTGTGAAAAGCAAACGCTTCATCGGAAACCGCCAACACCTTAAACAAACTTAGTTTCACGGTTTCGCCAGCCGGTGCGCGCGCGTGATATGCAAACCTAATCAACATTGTACGTGAATTCTTTACCCGTATACGTCTAGCGAACCTCATTAGCCTTCTAGACTGCTAGTCTCTAGTTACTAATTTGAAAACGTTTTGGCTCGCCGTCGAGCCTGCTTGTAAGGAGAGGTTTGACGCAATGAGCTGACTGCCTTTTTAACCCCCGACGCAAAAAGAGGGGTGATATAACTACAAGTTTGATGCGGAAATGTGACTGTGGAATTTTTGCTTTGAAATATTTGTAGATGGTCCGATTTCAGTGCGGTTTCGTTTAAAAGACAGTCAATTTCATTCCGTTGGTTTTGAGCTAAACTTAAACGAATTACGATCAGTTGTTTTAAGATGTGGAACTATAATGTCCAAGGTTTTTCAACTTTTGAACAAGATCATTACATACATAAATACAACACATACAAGTGAAGTAGGCTGAGCAAACCAATTGCAACATCGAGGTACAATAGAGATAGGTCGCTAGCCTGTCGCCTAAAATATACCTTAACCTGTTTGCTTAAAGCTACCCCTTTCTACGACCATGGAAGAAATGGAGAGGTGTTATTATAAACTTAACACCATACGGGTAATTTGATGATTGCGTACGTAAAGCTGGCAATTGCGAAAGAAGATAATCATAAGAAGCCTAATATTTACGACGACGTAGTTAAAACTTGGATAACTTTTTCCAACTAGACTTAAGCCTGTACTAATACCTCATTAGTTTCTTGCACCTCACCCGCTATTCACGTCGTTAACCTAAAAGTTAATACAAGTTTAGTGACTTCCCTAACTAGGTTAAAACCCGTAATGGTCCTTCGTCCCGGGCGGAAAGTTGGACCATGTGTATGGCGATGGCTTTCTCCATACCGACATTTTTCGTGTCATATAACGGACGCGCGTTCCAAGAACGAATAAGGATGCGTTTAAAATTCGAACGTTTTGTTTCATTGTTATGGTTGCGTTCGCAATTCGAATGTTTTTGTTTTGGCGACGAGAGTGCTGTGAATCAGAGGTTGAATTACCTGATGTATTGCGCAAGCCGATATGAAAATAAAACAAAATACTGCTTGATAAATTCTTCAAAAAATGTTGTGTGAATCATTTGTTTAAATAGAGGTAGTTTTCTTTATAATGGGGCACATAGTTTTTTGTATGCTGGGGCAGGGTAGTATCAAATAATACTAACTATTACTACACCAGTCATATTAATGGTGAAAGTTTGAGGTTCATAGTGTGATATTTAATTTTTAAAATCACCTCTTCATTTCTTCTACGGATGTCGTAAGAGGCGACTTCCCTTAATCTACTTACTAAACAGTTTTTTTAGTCAACTACCCAGTTTCATTGAAAATACAATAATAAATATCTCCCGACAGCTTTTTTGTTTGTTACAACACAACTTGGAACATATTTTCGTTCCACAATGTCCCAAAAATAAACCAATACTCACAGTGATGGCCTCATCTTCTATTATTACAAACTTTTATGACACCTCACCCGAAGGCGCCCAAATCTCTCTAACTTATAACAATTTATCACTTCTTACACGCCCCATTGGCCAAGAAATCCTTCGGGATTTATAAAAACCCTCATCGCCATTGCTGAGTTCCCACGGTGCCCATAAAAACATCATGAATTTAAATTTTACGGCAAAAGGAAGTGATACTGATATGGTAGATTTCTGTTTAGTTTCCAAAGTGATACATTTGGCGACAGAAAGTGTCATTAATTTTGAATATACAATCAAAATGTACATAGGTATTATATCGCGAAAATGATTTGAGATGGTGCCAATTATCTTCAAAATTTAAATAAAAGACCCGTGTGGTGACGTGTATGTCTTCAGTGGATTTCGTATGAGGTGACTAAAGAAAGAGATTTAAGTATGCTTGAGAGATAGACTAGTAATCCGTTACCATTATACCCACCTCGTTCATCACATGCGCTCTAGACAGTAAACCAAACAAAAATTTACGCGAGGACAAAGTCTCAGTTTATCTGCGTGCGTTTTCATCAAACTTGAACAATGGTCGTGTAATAATGTCGAAAAAACCATTTTCGTGTCCACCGTGTCTTAACATATTCATAAGTGCGTAATTATTTTCGTGGGAAGCAAAACCACACGAAATTTCCCACTATTATTTGCATGAACTTGAAATATTATGACACCCCTTACCGTGACGAAAATAATTTTATGCTAAAACACGTAAAAACGGCGGGCCTTTAAATTTGGTTAAATGAGGAGTGAATCGTAAATCTACGTTACTTTGAATAGTATAATAGTAATGAGGTAGTCGTTAACTGAGTGTATGTATGTGGAAGGATCTGAGATACAACAAACCTATGTTCACAAAATAAATATTTGAACTGATTATTTTGACAGTTTCAAGATTGGCTTTCATTTTTGATGTTTCTGGGTCGATATAAATAACGGTAACATGTAGACACTTAAATATTCACAGAACATTAAAAAGAAAACAATGAATTAAATAATACCCATACGAAAAACCTGTTTTGTTCAGTTTTTGGTACAGAACTCTTCGAGTGCGAGTCCGACACGCACTTTCCCGGTTTTTTGTACAGGTGAAATTTTTTTTCGAGGGATCACTTACAAAGTTGTGAAGTTACCGACTGCGGTTTCATTCAGACCAAACACAGGTACAGCCTTGTACGCCAACAAAACCAAAACATTATACTTACAGGAACGATTTCATTCACCAAGGGGTAAGGTTTCGAAGATAATTATTGTGATGTACCAGAGTCTCATGAATCCATAAGAGCTTATTATGTTTTCTTGTGAGCCTTAGCTTGTAAATTTCAACGTCATTTCACCCCTTGTTCCGCTCTACCGGTGTTGCTTAACGTATGACATATGGCCGATGAGTCTTATGGGAAAGGACAAACGCAATTAAAATGACCCTAAACGCATACAAATTTAAATAACCCTAACATTAAGTTCCCATGTGAATTATTTTAATACTGTGACGTCACAATTTTATCGAGATAATGCAAATTCAAGAAATAAAACAGTCTTCAAATGCGGATTAAAAGGTATAATTTGGGTGACAGGCTAGTAACCTGTCATACATACATACATACACATATTTTCACGCCTGTATTCCCAAGAGGGGTAGGCAGAACACATGAATTCAAAAATCAAGTGCAATTATTTAACTTAAACAACAGAATACGTAATGGACTTACGTTGAGAAGGTCCACTATGTTTAGGTGTAAAAATATTGCTCTCTTTCTACCGTTACCTGCTTGCCGTAGAGCCTTCATGAGGTCTCGCCGGCGGAGCGTGCCTAATCTACAAAGTGGAACTCCCCTAGTTAGTCATAATAATTAAACTTAAAGTAGCTGCGAAACGTTAAATAGTCATGATTTTGGTGACGTTTTCTGTCCTCTTGCTACCTTATTTGGAAATACAATTATTTTTAAACTGGGCGTTAATTTTATCGCTAGACCGATCCCATACTCATTTGCCGTTTCATCAAACAAACGAACTTCTTAACTGCATCCAATCACAACTCCGTAAAGCAATTCCATTTTCAAATTCGTGTCATGCCCCACGAACGAACACCTGATTGGCTTACTCCATCTATGGCAATAGCGAAGCCCGGATTCTCATAGTCACTTCATTCGCTTTACCACACGATCTCGCGTTAGATATCGCCAACATCGGGAATCGACTGGGCGACAAACTTGTCAAATTATCTCGAGTGCATTGCGGCGACACGTCCCGAACACTCTCGAATATTCACGAACATTGGAATCATCAGGAATATTCGCGAACATTCTGGCAACGTGTTGGAGCACCCTTGGCGCGAACGCCTGGGATACCAGTGTGATTCACATCGATACTGTGTGGCGTATAGAACAGACATAGGTATCGCTGTTGGAAATCTGTATTGTTTTAATTTTGGAATGCAATGCAATGCCATCATGATGTTTACTGTATAGTTATGTGACTGTTGCAATAAAAGGCGCTAAGTGTAGGTTATGAAATGAGCCTGCGAAAGCAAATTTTCTAAATAAAATAGGCTTGTGTCAAGGTTAAAAAAAAAAATTCTAATCAGTCCGTTCGTTAGATTATGGAAAAATATGACAAACATGTTTTTTTTTATCAAATGACAAAACATCGACAAACTTCCAGAGTGGGGGCTAGTAACGTCACGACTCTGCACTGTGACTCGCGTAGAACAAGCTAGCTGGACAAAAACAAAATTGACTTATCTAGAAATCCTTAATAAGGTAATTACTATATTAGTTGGTGATAGCATTGGCAGGTATTGTTTTGTCGTAGATCATTTTCAACACGACTAATAAGGGTAAGTGTATAGAATAACTACGTTCAGTGCCTTAATTTAGTTGCATTTTAGCTTCTATTGCGATTAAGTGTCATTGCCAGATTTCACAAGTTTCGGTTAATTTTTGTGATGGATTCTACTATTAAGGGTAAGTACTATATTATAGGTCACTTTATTAATATATTATTCTCCTTTTACTCGAAAAAAAATGTCGATAACTTATAATTTTACGAAATAATGACCACAATTTGGGATTCATTGGACTGTAACTAAAAACCCCCCCTTCACCCCGACTTGATTTTTTTTACGGAGTAGCTACATCTATTTAGGTTATTATAAATGTTATTCATTTTTGCTCCTTTTTTGCCCAATTTACTTTTATTAATTTTTTTCAGAAAGGAGTCGTACAGTTTCAAAATTATTATTTTTTTGAAAATTGGACCAAACATTCAAAAAATGAGCGAAATGGTACACAATTCGCTTATGTTTTCAAAATACAACATTTCAGCGGTATAATGGTGTAGTCTGTTAAATATATAAATACCGTGATTTCCCGATTTTCCATGAAACTTACAGAAATATGGGAGAATTCACGAAGAAACCGAGAACGCTTCTTAGCGAACAATATGTAGTGGTTTCAAGGTGACTTGACATTAAATGTTTTTTGTGATCAAGTTGAAGAATGCTGTAGCACGAAAGAACATGAACTGGGCTCTGGGCGACCGACTACAGCCTTCGATAATGCGAGTTCAAAACTTCCAAAACGTTCGTAGATGTGTTGAAGATTTGATCATGTCACGAACACCTGAAGAACTGTTAGTCGCTGCTGAAATATCATCTAGGTTATCTGGAAAACGAAACGTTGATAAATAAATTAAAGAAGTAAGTGAGACTGAAAAAGTTAGTGGCCGACATCCACTGTCCCGAGAGTGCAGTAATCAGATGCAGCAAAGGTGTCTGACAAGTGATGAGGCATTGGCGTACTACGTGTATTCCAAGTCTACGTCTCACTCTTATAAAGAAACTTTGGAAAACGTCAGCTTACCTAGGTTTCATTCGCATTAGTTAAGTTTTGATTTATAGATTACTTACATGTAATTAATTTCACTAAAGTTGCATTTTTCTTATTTTTAATATTATAATCTCGTAAATTATCGCATTTTTACCCTTAAATAGAATAAATCCTATGAAGAAAAGAGAAAACTTACTATATTACTCATTTAAACCTGGGAAATCACTATTAGCAACTAAGAACAAGTACCAACTTAAACTGACCTCGATCGCTATAGTACAAGTAGGTGACAAGAGGTCAGGTTATGTCGGTGGACTTTTACATAAGAAGTATAACTAAAATTGTAATTTTTCTCACATTATATGATAAACCATATCAAAATGCTACATTTAACTTAATTCAAAAAGCTCAAATAATTTTGTCCAGCTAGCTTGTTCTGCACGGATCACTGTGCTCTGTTAGATTTAGACCGAGTCGTGACGTCACGCGAAACTTTTAAGCGCTGTACCATCGTCATTTTTCGTTTGTCAAATGAAAGAAACAATATGGGCACAATGTTTATTTTTTGGTAATCTCTGACTTTTTTTGTCAACTAGCCAATTGCAGAATTAGGTACGTGAAAGAAGATGGCAAAATACGGCTCAGCTATGCACGCTAATTTTGATTCCCGACGTAAAATGTCTCGCTTTAACCAAGCGTAAAAGAAAGAGATAACAAATGCCTGTTACTTTTAAACAAGGGATAAACTCTAGTACGTTAAGCCGCAGGTTTCCAGTTACAAAGTTCAAAAATAGCACTAAATCCCTCAGATAACTCTAATTTGGCCACAGCCACGGCGATACGTGACGGCAAATTTAAATTCGGACTTAATTTTGTGGAAATCATCGAACAAAAGAGTCGAGTTAGGGATGAAACTTTGGTGAAAGGCCCTGCCCATTGTTCTGGCCATTGTTGCCAACTGTAAAGAGGGGGTGACAGCCCTGTGAAATTAGGCCGAAGTTAGAACCAGGGATGCTATGGAGCTGTACGAAAGTTTCGGATATCCGAAATAGGAATGTATCCGAAACAGTAAGCGAATCCAAACCCAAAAGATGGCTCCAAAACGTAAAGCACTGTGGTTTTTTATACTTGGACGTAATTCTGGGTTTAGACATAGCTGATGGGTGAACAAGTGACTTGCAGATTGAGAGCCGGACGCCTGCAACATAGCCTTAACCTATTCCCGGTCGTCTCCTTTACGTCATCCACGGACAAAAAGGAGAGGTGTAATTCTTAACCACACGGGGTCGCAATTAATAATTCAGTACGTATTTACTTATTACGTCAAAACTCAATGAATATTATTTAATCTGAATTAATTTCACTATCCGAAATCGATAAAATATTATTTACACCCAGATCAAAAATTTCATGTCCTTTACATCACTAGTTTGAACTACGAAAATGCAGGAGGGGGGTATTATGTTGTTGTCGTACTTCATTAAATTTTCACGGTAATCTTAATAAAGTTCCTGATGGTGTTAAGTAATAAACTTGCTAAACTAACTCTGGGAGTAACTTTAAAGTGTTCCGGATTTAACCGTCAGGTGTAAGATTAACCATTTCAGGAGCAAATAAATATGCGAAGTCTGCTTATGTGACATCAGATTATGCAAAATGAAATTATGACAAACAAAATTATACGTAAAACAATCGACCCCCAAACGAGCTTATCGATAACGCGGTTGACATCTTGGAACATCGAAGTAAAACGACAAAGTCGTCAATATTAAAAGATATGGTTTTGAAACAGTTGAAACACGTTTTTTCTCGTGATTTCGCGTCATACCCGTAAGTGGGTAAAACTATTTTTACGGTATTTGAATGATTGATTGATAAATGATGATTGTCTGCTGAGATTGTTGCTAAGTATAGGAATATTTCGGCTTCTGAAAAAAGATTTCAAGTAGCACTTCAGATAGCATAGCTATAAATACTCGTAATATCGAATAAGATGAAATAATACCTTCAAGGTATAATGAATGGAAGGGTATAGAATGAATAGATAGTTGATAACGAAGGTTCGTAAGAACTGTCAAAAATTGTAAGTGACAGTGAATATACTTGAACCAAAATAGACTAACTTTACATTTATCACGATAGTCATATTTCATTTATTTGCGCAATTTGTCGGCGACTGTATCAACGGCTGAACGTGGCTGAACGCTCTCAGCCGTGGTCCACCAATAAATCCCAACAGACGAATTGAAATTAAATTCCACAGACTATTTACCAGAAAAGAATCAACAACAATCCAATTAAAATTAAACCTTACTCTCGCTGCTGTAGCGTTCTAAATTGGTAGTGTGACTGGTTGAAAATTTCGCCCGATATGTTGGCGCGCTTGGATTAAATGTCACAGTCTAGACGCGGGATTTGTGTTTTTCTCTCGAAAACAGATCCCAGGAAATATTTATTGGTTTTTGTGTAATTTATTTTTCTATAGCAGATAGATGATGGCACGAATTCCATTTCGTTGAGGACCGTCGCTGTGCTTTATTTGAAAACTTTTCGCCAGATTGAAAAATTTTGACAGCACCCGCAAAAGGTATTAGTTTCCACATTTTATGATACAAATTACATTGAAAATGTCAGGAATCTGATCGTCTTCTAGTAGTATGCCTGTCCAAAGAAATTATATTTCAGTTCGTTTTTTCCGTCACTTCATAAACCTTGCCTAAGCATCGAGCCGAAAATCTCTCAAGACGTCTTTACACTGTCTCTCCTTAAGTTTGCCTCTACTCTTTTTACCATCTTTCGGAACCCAACATTTAATGGTTAATGAACTTAGGCTAGGAACCTTGGAATACCGAGGTCGATCTCCGATCGGGGCAGACATTTAACAACATTTTATTCTTGACACATTTATTAACACGTCCAGTGACTAATGATGAACATAACCCTTATTAATTAAGCGTTTTTTTTTTCTCGAACAGCAATGAGTTGACATATTCGGCAGGCAAGTTTAGACTAATATAAATTGACATTCGTGACGGGATTTGAAAAAAAACTGAATGTTAGGTTTGGTAATTAAGTTTTGTGTAAAGTTACAAGTTAAATTAAAAGATACAATGTTTTTTTAGGTATTATATAAACTGTCATTAAAAATATGGTCGCCTGGAATTCCCACGCTATACCTTAAATTTCTCTACAAAATTTCCCCGTCTAAACTAAACACCCCAACTTACAGGTTAACTCGCAGAATTGACTAACGAGGCACCAACGCCGAACAAACGTCTGTAAATCAAACAGAATGATAGTGGCTCGAACGTACAAGTTCAGTTAATTTATTCCCGAAGTTAGCCTGTACAGCCGATTGCCGGCGTTCACTGTTCGTTATTGTAACTTTAAACAGGCCACTGGGTGCGAATGCGAAGTACAAGTTGAATTGGCTGTAAGTCACTAATCTGACTGTCTGTGTATTATTAGCAATTAAAAGATTCGTTTAGACTTCTGAGGGCTTTATTTTGGTATATATCAGAGACACTGAACTGTACTGGACACTGAATTGTAGTGGAGCGCGCGAGAGGCTGTGATTGTCTGATATGTTGCGAACGTCATTGCTGTCGTCACGTTAACGAACTTCACTCCGTGTGCTTGCATAAAGTCTCAAAACGACGAACCACAATCACTAATCACTTGTCTTCGGGATTCGACAGTGACTGGTCGCACCGGGTAACTGTCCACGCTACTTTACTTCCTGTGGCTTCTTTTGTACGGCTAGGTACTTTATTTAAATTAAACGTACCTACATATTGTAACGCTTGTTGTATTACTCGATCTCCCAACGAACGCCAACGAGATGTCCGACGAGAGAGCCGATCCTGACTTTTCTCTGACATTATATTTTATAGAAATAGTTAAAACTACACGTTGCTACAAAGCTTAAAGCCGTGGTAGCCCAGCGGTTCGACCTGTGGCCTCTCAAGCAGAGGGTCGTGGGCGTGGGTTCAAACCCCGGGCTCGCACCTCTGAATTTTTCGGAATTTATGTGCGATATCGAATTTGATATTTACCACGAGCTATTCGCTGAAGGAAAACATCGTGAGGAAACCTGCACACAAGTGTGTGAAGTTCCCAATCCGCACTGGGCTCGCGTGGGAACTATAGCCCAAGCCCTCTCATACTGAGAGGAGGCCTGTGCCCTGCAGTGGGACGTATATGTATGTATAGGCTGGATGATGATGACACGTTGCTACGAGTTAGGTTACATGTTAGAGGGAGATGGGACGATACGTGAAAAAGATGCTTGATTGTTAGTGCCATTCGTTTCATTACTTTAACAGTCTGAACTTCTCTACGACTTAGTCTGCTGCGCCATACAATGTTCCGTGTTTTGCAGTCCTCATTTGAAGCGTCTTTTTTCAGTTTTATACTTTCCAAGGAGCTTACTTGGGTTTTTCCTCGACTTTTCCACTACAGCTCTAGTTTTTTTATATAAATTGTCATTATTTGTAACTGCTATGAGAGCCTCACAGAACAGTTATTTGGCAGAACATTGTTGCAGGTGTAGGTTTTATTTGAAATATCAGTTTAAATTGTATTTTTAAGGCCTATGTGAAGATATCTCATAAAAGATTGATGAATAAAAATGTTTTAAAAATTCTTAGTACCTAATACCTAATTTATGTTTATTTTGTCTGAAAATCTTAATGCGGTTTCCACCGAGTTCCTACCGAGTTTCCAGAATATAATTCTTATAATTTCGAAAAAAAGTGGCTGTGACATACATACAGACAAACATGACGAATACGGGTTCGGTTTTTTGCCATTTCGCTACGGAACCCTAAAAACACATACCGCACGAATATTAATTGTTACTACCCATACTTCAGTGGCGCAGTTTGAAACAATTGCTGGTTCGCGATAATGAGGAATATATTTGCATAATCACAGCTCCATTTACATTGATTTGCATGGAGCCCGATCGGCGGAAACGCGAATGGCTCGAACAGTTTTAAGATTTAAAAAACCGGCCAAGTGCGAGTCGGACCCGCTAACTATGATCGTTAGATAAACGAGACACCATTTATTGATATCGAGCAAAAAAGGGCAAAAGGGCAATGAGCATCGATCATAAGGGGGTAATTTCTTGGCCGACTGTATACAGATCACTGACTTATATCGAAATATACCGCGAGTTCCTGCATTTGTATGAAAACCAAGCGTGCCACTCTTTCTCTGCCTACTGTAACGTCACATGTGTTATGAAACCTTGTTACAAAATCGTTGTTAGTGTAAGTGTGCATAAAACCTATAACCTGTATGTTTTAGTGGGAGCTAGTTAGGGAATGCATTTCGATTGTAAACTATGTAATAAGTACTTATTGTAAACATTTACTTCTGTTTGTTCTCCAATAAAATAAAATAAAATAGAATAAAATGAGCCCTTTAGTGATGGGAATTGACAGTCCGAGTGAAACCGATTCAAAGGTGACGCCGCCTTATTCAAGTTGTCTTGTCTCTAGGCAGTTGAACCTAATCTAAGAGGTAGAAAACTAAATGAAATCGCGTCAAAAGAAGAGCATTGCTCTCCCTTTTGGCTCCCTTTTGGCACGCGAAACATACACTTGAGTCATCTATTTCGATATAAGTCTGTAATACAGATGAACTATACTCTGTTTCTTGTAAGATTTGAATTGTCAACGGAATAAAAATATTTTTTCTCTGAAACCCAAAGGTAAAACTAGATTATGATTAGTGCAATAAAAATTATTACTGTTTGTTATAATGATTTCAATACTTAACAGTATCAGTATTTGTGGTGATGACTTGTGTTCACTTAAAAATGTGTGAGGTTTTGACAGTTAACACGTTCCCTGTGCATGCCCCACATGTGGTGCATTTCGAGGCACTGATGACACGTGAGTGCGCCACTTAATATGATGCACTGCCCTTTGTTAATGCTATGAGCTGATCAAAATCCGCACGTGTGATCTAGATCATATTCATTTGCTTGCACGTATGATCAAAATAGTAGGTAATAAAGCATATGGGGTGCCTGGGGACTTATTATTTAATGAAATATTCCGACGCAAATCAGTTCAAATAAATAACTGCATGTGTCGACTATTTTTTTGACTGCCAGCTTCACAGGGAACGTGTTAAGATTCAAATCTTAAATGAAACGGAGTATAGTCGAGGTAGGTAAAGGCACAGTTTGAACAGTTCCAGTGCAAGCCTCTCCGTTATCATGGCTGGGGTCAGATAATGAGGCGTCTCTAACGAGCAGCGTAATTGGTACTCCAAATGATCCGGCGTAATTACTGAATGACATGGCGACTTTTTCCAGGCTGGTAGAAACGGAACGAAAAGTATTACAAGGTGTTTTATATGGTGAATCGAAGGAAATGAAAACATACATGATAAAAAAAACAACTCTGGATTTTTCAAGCAGGATTTATATTATTATATTAAATACCTAAAGAGAAGGATGAGTAAATGAGGTGAGAGATGTATGCTAGATTAGAAGAGAACGGTGTTCTTTTGTAAAAGATTCTGCAGAAGGTACAAACTTATCTTGACCTTGCTGCTATTTCATTCCAATATTATCGATAATGATATTCTAAAAAGGTCCTTTAAGGATTTGCTTGAGCTGACACCCTGTATACCCAGGTTGTTGAGCTTGACCTACTCCCAAACGGGACGGTTAGTTCGGAGAGATGACGAGGCTGTCAACTTTACTTACCTTTAAGGTTAAGGTTCAGGAAAATATTGCGGTTAAAAAACCAAGGTTGAGAATATGGGTGAATGCTAAAAGGTTTCTGGTTTAATATGTACAGTCAAGGATCACTGTGCCACTTTGTACCTTTTCACAAGAAATGTCACTGTGATATACCATACTGCCTATTAATCAAAGCAATATGAAACTCACTCTGAAAAAGTTAAAAGTGGCACAGGTATCAATTTCCTTGACTGTATGTACTACGTCATGATATTGAGTAAGTAATGTTTCTTGCACCTGTGACAAATTATACCTCTTTCACCTAGGTACCTATGTGTGAATCTAAAATTTTGCTAACTAGCCATGATTTTGACTATGTAACGTTTTGTGTGTTTTTTTTCTACTGACCTTGTTGGAGACAAATGTTTCAACGGATTTCAGGTGATTGCGTCCCGTGTTTTACCTGCCTTGTTTACGAAGGGCTTACACCTGAAATCGTTCGACATTGCGATGCTACGCGGTCGACTAAGAGTCGGAGTATGGTCGGAGTACAAAAGACGGGGCTGGCAATAATTACAGATTTTTGAGAAAAAATATACATGAAAATTCCGGGAAATTTCACAGGGATTTTCAGACGCGTGTACCTGAACACTGGTTAAAATATTTACGGTCAATATCCGGCCACCCTGACGACAGACTTTTTGTGCGATCGAGTCTGCGGCGCACAAAAAATCTGCATGGATTGTATACATTGTGCACCGGACTTTTTGCGCGTCGTGTGCGTTACTGCATATAATGGAGAATGTTACTAGGTATGCCAAATCGCTTGAAATTTTGTATCAGTAAAGCCTGTATGCATACAAATACACTAGTTTTTGCTGTGGTCAAAAATACCCAGTAGTTTTGATTTTATAGGCATTCAAAATTTCGAAAACCCGCGTCCCGCGTGCGCTTACAACTTGTTTTACTTCTAAATAGGTAACTATTTAACGTATCGAAGTAATTCTTTCACTAGTATTTTTTTATTTTTGACAGAGAATACGGAGAGCTAATAATCAAAATTTAGTAACGTTCTTCATTGCGTACTAAAAAGACCGTCGCGGATAGTCTGTCGTCGGCCCAGGGCCTTAGTAATTCATCTATGAGCAGTTAATAGCAGCACAGATCGCAAAACAGTTGTACCGGGTGGCCCAAAAGTCCTTAGATATGAAAAACAAAAATTAAAATAAAACTAATAACATTATATAAACAATATTTTTATTTAAAAATAAAGCTTAAAAAAGGGGAATTATTATTTAAAAATAACGTCTTCTAAATTTACCTATACCGTTACGATCACAGCACTCTTGCAAACGACGCTTAAAATTGCCGATGACTGCGTGGCACGTCACTTCTGAGAGCGCCCTCTGCCGTCCTCGAAGAAGTAACGTCCTATGACGCCACGGGGTGACATAGCGGCCCAAACCGTCACTTTAGAACTATGTAAGGGCTTCTGATGCTTACGTTTTGCATTGATAAATTGCTTAAATTTTGTTTACCAACATGTCCGTTAAGATGGAAGTGAGCCTCATCAGAGAACATTATGTTATTGAACAAAATAAACCGATTCAACATTTCATTAGCAATTTTTTTTCTCTGAATAGCGTCAGTATCTTTTAATTCTTGCACCAACTGAATTTTGTAGGGGTGCATGAGTAAGTTTTTCTTCAAAATCAGTTGTAACGATATTTTGGGCACATTTAATGCACCTGGAACGCTTACGAGTTGACTGTGTAGGATTTTCACGAATAGACTGTGCTACCGTGTCGAAGTTTTCTTCCGCACGTGGTGTCTTTGGGCGACCTGACCGCGGTTTATCTAACGTCCAACCGGTCTTCTCGAACTTAACAACTCATTTTTCTTAATCGTTTGAATAGTTGGAGTGTCTTTAAAGATGTGTAAACCTTTGTCGAATTTATATTCTCAAAAAATACGCCGCGCAACGGTTGCCGAATTATTGTTCTGATAAAACTCGTGCACACAAAACGCACGGTCCGCTCCGGTGAAACGCTCTATCGCGAAAAAAATCCCAGAAACCGATGTTACTCCCCCTACTTTCCCTGTACCGCTCACGCGCATCGTTTTTGTTTTATTCATATTTTACTTTTCAAAGGACTTATGGGCCACCCTGTACTAGCCTCACTCACCACAATTTGTCACCAATATTGAGAGCAAATCAATTGATATCTATTACCACAGCGTGATGCTGATTGGTTCGATGCTTGATTTGAATAAACAGATGCATCGAGGACTTTGATTGTTCATAGCTAATCTGTGGTGCGCTGCCGGTGGCTTGTTATCCAATAATGGAATCGTCAGTTATTTGCATTCCATTACTGACAAACTAAATGGATGTAATTTATAACTACGTAAATACGGTATTGTCCATGAAATGTCATTTTGCAAGATTTTAAGTTCATTGAAAAAGAGGTGCGTGAACTTACCCCCACCACTTTAAATCTTGCCACGTTGAATGCTGGGGACTGTAACAGCAGATCAGTACCTACCCTTAGTTTATCGATCATCAAAACCTTACAAAATAAGGTACGGATAAAAATACGGGAAGCACCATGCGGCCTGGTGTTATCACTACAATGAATACTAACTTCTCCTGGCAGTTAATAAAAAAATAATGTAACAAATGTTTCTGACCGAACTGGCATTAACCTGCATTTAATAAATAACAATTTAAAGATATGAAAATTACTTAACTTTGCTCAGGATGTTTCAGGAAAGTCCGTAGCGTAAACAGATCGGTGGCGTGCAGTACGCGTTTGGTATCAGCCGCCGCAGCTCCTAAATGAAGGGCTACGGACTAGTTTTTATCTAACTTTTCTCAAACAATCATGTTCTTCAATATTGTCTCCATTTAATACATATATCACACTATTTTTTAAGCTATATAAAAGTATACTTACATGTTGCTAGCCTGTCACTATTATACCTCTCTCGCACCTCGCCATCCTAAGCCAGCACGTTCCATCCAAACAACAACTACAATACACGCAACATGTTCCGTCAGTTCCAATTTATCACTCTAAACGCCACATTAAGAGCCTTTCTTCATAGAAATGTCTACAAGCAACTTATCAGTTGAATCGTTCCCACGTTTGATACCATCTAGAAACATATGGCTATCTCCATTGACCATTAACGCTGTCTCCGTCAAGATAAATAGCAGATTAGTAAAATTAGCTACTGGCTAATTGTTGAGGAAAGCCGTTAAACAAAAGGATTGCTATCGTGGCTGGGTTGCGTAATTATACGCAGTAAGTAGATGAGAAACAGTATGAAACGATTACGTTTAGTAGTTCGCTGCATGAGGCGACCGCGACGTCCGCGACAATATAAGGACACGGTATTCAGCCGTATTCGATGAGCGACAGCTGTTACGGTCCGACTAGACCATTGGTAGGAACATTGGTCATTATTAGGGTTCCGTACCCAAAAGGTGAAAACGGGACTCTATTACTAAGACTTCGCTATCCGTCCGTCTGTCGCCAGGCTGTATCTCACAAACCACGCTAGCTACTAGACTGTTGAAATTTACACAGATATGATTGCATTTTTATTGCCGCTATAACAACAAACACTAAAAATAAAAGAAAATAATTATTTGTGGGGGGTTCCTGTACAATAATCGTGTTTTTTTGCTGTTTTCGGCACGGAACCCTTCAAACGCTAGTCCTACACACACTTGGCCTGTTTTTTGTGTTCGCCAAATAATTAACTTTTTTACTCTGATGTCGTCGTCTGGAAGACAGTAGACATAAACATTACCCAAAAATCGGCTCAATTATGTGGTACTCTTCTATATCTACTGGCACTTCTAGAATATAGCACTTAAAACGCGTATGGTAAGTGAGACGCGTTTACATAATTATGGCACTAACTACAAACATTATTATTGTTGCGACAGTAGTAAAAATATGAAGAGAGTACCTATAAACTCTGTTTATTTTATAGTAAAAAATTCAACGGCAAACATTTAAAATTTTCTTTGCGATTCGAAGGTAAAACTGCAAAAAAGATAAAGGAAGCAAGAAATGAAGGAGTATGGAAGGTAAAAGTGCATTACTCGTAACACTTATTACTGTTTGCTATAATGTTTTCAATACAAACGCTGTCATCATTTGCGATGATGCCTTGAGTTTACTTCCAAATGTGTGAGGATTTGATCGTTCAATTTCAAATCTAAAAGTATAGTGTCAATATTATCGTACTGAAATTCTCAGTATACTGTGACACAGGGCTCCGTACCTGCCATTGTCTCTGGAAAATTGAGTAAAAGTTGTTCACATTCTATCCCGCTGTAACTTTTCAATGTGGAAAATTCGTGTGGGAAATTTTCGATCTAAATTGCGCGAAACGGGGCATCAATTTAACGGGTATTGGGATACTTGCAGAAACTAAGTTAACTACTAAAACTTAGTTGGGTCTTCCAATAATTTGAGAAAAGTGTTCAACATCTTATACGCTTTCCGACTGGAACTTGATAAATTTGATTATGGTCAAGCGCGAGTTTATTAGGTACTATCAAATTAACTGATTCCTGACCCACCGCAGAACGTTCTCACAATAAATGTCATAAACATTTCCTTTGTCAGGCAATGCAATGTCACTATGACGTTCACTGCGAATAGGTTTTATGGTGGGTCAGGAATCAATTGGTTCGGTGGTACTGTAGCCTTCTCTCGAGTTCCCCCACATTTAATTTTTGTGAATCATGCTAGTCAATAAACGGTTTCCGTTTGGATAGAATGTTTTTTTTTCTACCTATATGTATTTGTCGTGCTCCTTCAATATTTAGTCGAAATTCGAAGAAGGTAAGCCTTTCACTGAATCAGCCTATCTGGTTGGTTAACATCGCATTCGTTTGTCTCTATTTATTCCACTTAAGTTCTAGCTACAACCAATGTTTCCAGACTGTATTTTGGGCATTAACGTCGGCTTAATAATTTTGATAAGTATTGTATAAAAAATCCTTTACAGTAAGGTAGTTGCAAAAAGATCTAACTGGATATAAAATGGAGTAACTTATAGGTTCTTCAAGTCTTCTTTCTTTTTGCGCAAACCTTTCCTAACAACTACAAATGAAACAAAGAAAGTATACTATTCGGCATAGAATTTGCCACAATTTTAGAGAGAGAGAGATTTATTCGTACATTTCTGACTAAAAAAACCTACTCTAACCTAATGCACAACTTTAATCAAATCAATCTTCAAAAAATAAAAAAGGAGCCGCAGTGTCGCCCCGCGGGAAATTTAAAATGCAGCCTTAAAACGGGTAGCGTGTGAACTCGGTTTTATGAGTAATGCTGCAAAAAACGACGAAAATAAAATACACCTCAAAGATTTTTATGCCATAGACATAAAGTTTTTTCATTGTCGGACACGCTTCGTGTTTTTACATTTTCGCCTAACGTAAGCCGCTGGTAATTTTGTGTGAAACGGTTATATTTAACCTTAAGAATTATGATGTGGTGACAATTTTTATTCAAGTAAAGATAAAGCTGCCATTTTGAAATGCTCAATTACATCATCGTAATCTTTGTTAACAAAGCCTTACATACATACATACATACATATACTCACGCCTGTATTCCCAAGAGGGGTAGGCAGAGCACGTGAATTCGAAAATCCAGTGCCACGTTTAGCAATTTCAGCAGGGTAACCAGATGGTCAAACGTGATATTGCAGTGACAGGTTGCTAGCCCATCGCCCACAATACACTAACCCTTTCCCAGAGTCGACTATTACTTTCCCAAAGCCTTATAACATTTATTAGTAAAGGAAAACCATTCATTTATCGCTTGTCTATTGTCTATGCATTACATTGAGCGGAAAACCATTATTAAGTCACCGGAATCAAGTCTCGTAAGAATTGTACGATGTTCTTACGCGTGCGCGAAAGAGGGTAAACTTTTTACACAGATCATTATGAGGTATTGTTTCCTCGTTGCCCACACTTTCACTATCTGAGCTACTCTACCATGACTCTGTGTTGGTATTCTAAAGCCGCATTGTCATTTACCTAGTGCACTAACAAAATATACGTTCAGATCAGAGCGAATGAAGCTAATTTAAATGAACGATGATTCCCTTCGCTCAATTTTTTCGCAAAATCCTCTTGGTTTCTTTATCAAAATTCGGAAATTTTAGGGTTTTCTTATTATGTATATTGATCTAAAAGAAGAAAAACAAGTGTCCCATATTTTACATTCAAACTCTGTGCTTCCTTTACATGATCAAAATAGTGTATAAATATAAATGAATCGAACACACGTTTGGCATAGAATTGTTTTATTACTTACGAAGGTTAACGTTGATAACAACGTTAAGCTTCGTAAGTAATAAAACAATTTTATGTGTTTCAGGTTTATTTTTTACATTAGATTAATAATATTTAATTTGTCTGCGTTAATCAATTTCTTCCTTCCTTTTGCCTTCTTTTAAAGGTTAAACGGAAACTTTCATATAGGACACTTACATTTTTAGATCATTAACGCTCTTGATGCTGTGTTGGCAAACAAAAAAAAATACAAACAACACCGCTAATATTGCGATAAAAACGTGTAAATTTTGTGGTTATTTTCATTTATATGATGGAAGAGAATCAATTTGTGAAATGGGTAAGAATTACGGCACCTATTGTTTTCTAGTTGTTAGTGAGATTCTCTCAATTTGAGACAATCATCGTGTCGCAATGAGGTATCATGATCATTATTTGGAAATGTTGTTGGTTTTTTTTTAGCCAATCAAGTTACCACTTGGTAACGTAAGTAGATAACTAGTGATTCGGTAGGTTTCGAGGATATAAAGTGTTCATGAAGCTTGATTCGTTTGCAACTCGTATACAGGTGTAATCAAAATCGTGATGCAAAATAAGTGTTTCTGACTCTGTCAATGCTGAACTATGGAAAGGCATAACTCATTTGTTTTTATTTTATTAAATTTGAGGTGTCCAATGTCCATACATTGAGATCGGGATTTCTTTCCACCTGTTCAAATAACTTTAGTGTCCGAATTTTTAACAGCCTAGTATTGATTGTTGAATCAAAGTAATACATTATGTTGCATAGCATTTACTGAGTAAGAAGCACAAATTTTGAATCAATCTGTAATGATTGCTTTATTCCCTATGCAGTTCTTTATATTTGCCAAAACGTCTATAACATCAGTAAGTACACCTTTAAGTTTGCTGAAAACATTTTGCAACCATCTTTCTTCTTAATTTCAACAAACCTTAAGCCCGCATTCATTCTTCATGCATTCATTCGTGTCATATTCTAGATGTACCTATATGTTATGCGTCTAAACCCTTGTAAGCATAAGCTTAAACCTATACTTCTTACTAGATTGCTTTTTTGAAATTTACTACCGAGACAATACAAAAATATGATAAGGAAAATGGCAATAATTCTTAGTTCCCCTCTTATTCTCCTAATTCACTTGACCCCATAGAGAACAATGCTTGACCCTAAACATAAATAGGGAATATAGATTCCACCCTGGCAACCCAATCAATAAGCTACTAATTAACTGCATTACCAACACTATTATATCATGTATTATGTGTGATCTTGAATGATTGATAGCTGCTCCAATTATAGGACTAACCGAACACGGCGTTGTGTAAGCATCAATAAAATTGATATCGACATAATGACACAAAATCATGTTAATAGCAACACTGAGAAAAGTTTAGTTTGGGTTCGGCCGAGAAGATGAGTGGCCAGTAATAAATTAAAAAAAAAAACATTGAGAGAGATTTGAGGACTGTGCGCTGTACTAAATTTGAAATGGATTGACTGAAATCTTTAGATGACGTGTTTCAAACTTGAGCCTTAAAATGCGTTGACCTTCCACCAGTCAGTTAAAAAAACGCTTGTAGCTGTAATAGTAATGTATCTGTAATAGTAATGTACGTAAGCAATCATAACATAAAATAGTTAACTGTTTCCTGTTTTATATGGTATTTATTTTTTAAACTTTAGATTACCTGCCTGGGAATCTATGTACCTAAAGCAAATGAAAAAAAAAACTTGTGGCAACTACTCGGAATCCATCTGTTCATGATATAATGACCCGTGGGATCATCAATCCTTTGCCTGCGCGCACGCAAGAAATCATACCAAACAGGTTCACTTCCACTCATTCACTATTCAACAATAGTACAAACTTATTTCTGCTCACTGATGTGGCGCTAGTTTCTACGTTTACTCCAAAGTTAGTATTGAGTTAGGTTAGTTCTCATTTTAACCACTTTGTAAGTCAATTTTGTAATGCAGTACAGTAGTACCACGTGAATGCATACTTCTGATTGAAACGAAATTAGACTTTATTGTAGGGCAGTAAGAATGTAATGGGTTGTCTATGGTTATTTTTTTCCATCAAAGGCCGTTGACTGACGCTAGCGCCGCCATATTGGTACGCGTTATGTTGGCAGCCATGATGCAACGTCTGTTTCGCAGACAACTTCACGACGGAATCAGTTGTTTACGAACGTTATTATAGTTATGGTTTGAACGTCTTGCTCGTTTATCAATTTACGTTCAAAAATATGGAATTGCGGTTTTTATCAATGGAATTTGGTGTTAAAAACTGTGCACGAAGTACGTTTCGAATTGAGTGTGATTTTTCAGTGTTTATTTGTGAAAACAAAAGGATTTAAAGTGAAAGTGTGGTTATGTTTACAGTTGTAGAAAAACAGTTTGATACTGATTACTGTGAATCGTACCTTTACGGTACACCATTAAAGGTTTTAGTTCTTTCTATAGTTTAAATGAAATTTTCGTGATTTCTGTAATTAAAATCTAGTTATTACATACATGACTAGTTTGACCCTGCCGGCTAGATATCACAGCCCAGTCCGAAACCTTCAATGACTATAAATAGCGATCAAACCTCGATCAAACCTTCATACAAAATAATCTGAACATCGAAAAAGGATAATAGAATGTCTGTTGATTTATTTATTATCTACTTCCGGTAAAGAATAAAGTTCCGTTTGCACGATTGCTTGTTGAAGAACAGCTTTTTATTACTTTAGCTTAAGTACCTAAGTAGGCACTTGAATTAAATCTAAAAGTAAGTCTTTTAAAGATAGCTGTAGTGTTTTATACCAAATACTTAGATACGACATTCACGGCATTGCTTGCTTTAAAACTCTCTGAAACAGTAGTAAACAGGAAAAAGTTTAACAATAAAACAGTACAGATGGATAATTACGTATATTTTTCCTGTGCCATTTTGGCGCGTATTGGGTAAATATTTAGGCGTTTGAACCGCTGTCATTATTCTTAACACTTTTTTCATTACATTTATTTAGAAATTGGTATAATAAGTGTGTCATATAGTGTCTATGTCTTGCAAATAGGTACATACTAGACTATTATATACACATTTTCAAGAGTATCTGATAAAAAAGTGTTGACAATAATGACAGCGGTTCAAACGCCCGAATATTTACCCTATTAAACAAAACTACCAACCGCTTGTAAATCTACATTACAGAATTTTCACTGACACCTAATAAATTGTGCGGAAATTTCTTATCAATTTATCATAATCAATCAAAATGAAAGCGCTAGAAGCTTGAGACAGACCTAAATAAGGGTGGAGACAATTCGTCATCATGCCAGCATGGAAAAAATCTGTGTTTATTTGTAACAACTTATCTGAATCTAGATAAAATTCTATTCTGATCTAGATAAAAACACATCACGCCCTTATTCCCTGCGAGGTAGGCAAAGACAGGGCGCCATTCGTTTCTATTCTGACAAGCTTCACTCGTTTCATACATCCTTATCGGTTTTGGATACTTCTAACTTGGCCTATCTTCTAAACATGGTCACCAGATTTGTCCTAAAACATTTGATAAAAAAAAAATATTTTCACATTAATCCAAAATTCCTCTAAAATAATTCTTGTACTGACGAGACGAAAAAAATCTAACTGCTGATCAAAATGAATCAATAATATTGCCACATCCCTCATAGAAAGATAAGTAATGACAGAAGATGAAAGATGGAAAAGGCGAGAGAAATCAACCTTCATGTAATATCCAATCCACTAGGTACCACTCAAATCATTAAACATGTACTTAATATGTTTGTAATGAAAAATTCAGACAGTTTGCGATTTAATTCACATAAAATTGCCCTAAATGAGTTTATCTGTGTAGTTTCTACATTTTTTCAACAATCGTAATGAAATTGGTTTTCCATCTACTACATTGATTATTACTTCCCTCACGACTCGCATCGACTAGGTATATGCGTTGGTGACATTCCCAATATTCTGAGACTTCGAATTGAAGCCTTTAAACGCAATAAGGCGAATGACACTATGGAATTTCATTTCCATCTTGCCCTTGACTTGGGTTTGCTCCATATCAATTTCTATTAACTTTGACAATATTAAAATCAGTCGCTTTCAAACTTACGACCAAAAGCTGTAAAAACTAGCCAACTTCCGACTAATGGGCAAACTTTAGCAGATTCCTATTGTAACTACAACGTGACATGTGTATAGGACATGAAGTTTTTCTTTGTAGAGCTTTTCGAAACTTTCATGCGCTACCCTCACCAACTTTCTCGATTTATGTAATTGCTTGTTGATTCTTTAGGCTCCATGAAGGCCACCATGTTTTGGATGTTTACCTTACGAATACAATAACGAAATACTAACGCGTCGCCATTGAATACCTACATGTTTGTTAAGCTATTACTACTTAGTCATCGATAACGTATTAGGCGTTTCTGATGATGTATGAATGTATTAGATCACTCTATTATCTAAAATACATTGACATAATTGACGTTGACTTTGGGTACGTCATTCAAAAACAAGTGAGATCAGTGAGATCAGTCAGATCAGTGATCAACACTATGATCACTCGAGCAAAGATGCCATGACGTAAGGAATTGTTTAATAACAAAGTTTTGGATACATTAATACCACTGAATTGAATTTCGTGCGAATATCTTTTGAGCGTTTCGTTGTCACTGAACCAGAAAGCAATTCCATTCCAATTATATTTAGGTAGATGTTGGAGAAATTATAAACATTTCAAATGGAACAGTAGAACAGTACCCAGTAGGTATCTTTGAAAGCCATTGGCAAACAAGATGCTTACTCTCACTTTAAAGGATTAAAATAACACTACTTCGGAATACTTGCAATAGGAGTGGTGTTAAAAAGTATACCATTACTGAGATAAAAAGCGTAAAAACTATGCAAGTCACGTAAGGTCAAGCCTTAAATCCTAATCTAAAGCCATAAAATAGGCATGACCACTGAACAAATACTACCGCAAATGAAATAGGAATACCAAACCAAAAATCAAGCAAATTGTGAAGTTAGGTACTCGTTGCAGATTCTTCCGTAATCGCATTGCTTTACAAAACATTTCCCTTAAGTTATCCAAGGGGATGAAACCTGGTTAACCAAGTCCGTGGAAAGGCATAATAAAAGCCATTGTTTCAATAGTAAAAGTAAGTGCAAATTCCTATATCAGGTAGCAGGTGTCCCTTTGTCGTGACCCTCTTTTACACATTTAGGTCGGATCGGATGTTCTTTTTTGCCGTGGCAACGCATTCGGGTATGTGTGCGTAGGTTAGGTAGGTATAACCGCGTCGGTAGACAGTAGAATGAAGATTATTTTTTGGAATTCGGTGTTTAAGATCCTTAAATTGAATCAACAATTTCAAATCTATTCGACATTCTTAACATTGGTTTTGGTTGGCCAGTATTCTCGTTTTCTTTTGTTTATTCGTGTATTCGATTAACGTTTCCTACCGTTTAAACGCTTTTATGTCTACAAAATTTAAAACAAAAGATTTTCACTTTTTTTAAGAAACAAACCAATCTATAGCAAAACGGAGAACATCTGTTTCAATCACTGTCAGAAAAGACTTAAGGAATTGGACTTTCGAATCGTAAAATGGATCAGTGTTTTCAGTTGCAGATGTTAGTTTTCCAAGTTTAGCACTGTTTTTACTCTTCTATGTAACTAGTTTGTCCTAAAGTTCCTCCCCAGCTCCACAGCCAATTTACTAGTATCGTGTAAAATTAGATTTCCTTTTCTTACGCGAACTGTTTCTCCTCCATTCCTTTGAATGGTGATTGCCGCATTCATTTTAATAAATTTCTTCCTTCGGAGTCGAAGGATAAATTATAAAAAGTTCCGCTTTACAAAATTAATGTTGAATCTAAAGTTCTTCATAGTATACCTTGAAGGCTACTTAATTCTATTTGCAAAAAGTTTATTACATTTAGTTTTCTTCTAGGTAGCTAATATTTCAAATTTCTTCAACTTCGTTTGTTTTAAGGTTGTATTTAAAGTTAATTAACTACCTATCTTCATTATTTTTTAGTACTTTAGTTTTTATAGGTTCATTCGATGAAGGCCAAACGCCATATGAAACACTTAACCATATTGCGTTATTTTTGGCCTTTGAAGAGTTTTATGTTAGCAATTCATCATAAACTGCCTTTATGGGTAAATGAAAGCTTTAAAAGTTGCATAAAAAGTAATTACCACTGTCTATGGTTTGCTGTCACGCGACGACTCGTGTACTTTAGCATCTGAACAATACCTTCTATCAATTAATAGTAGGTATCTGTAGTTAAATGTGTAAATGATTAATTATTTGTCCTTGTACATATCATACTGTGTGCCCCTGCTGATATTGTAAATACAATACCATCTTCAATTATTGCCGTTTCGACGAAATGCCGTTGCAAACACGCTTGGGTAAAAATTGTAATTCCCGCGGGATAGCCTTAAACAAATTGGACGCTAACTTGGATTAACTTTAACACTTGATAAGTTAACCCAAAGTGTCACCGCAAATGGTGGTACCATTTGTATTGAGAATATTATAAGAATCAGAAATAAGTGTACTTGTGTAATAATAATTTCCGTTTTACCTTTGGATTCCTGAAAAAAAAAAAATTGTCTGTTCCAATTCAAACGAAACGGAGTATAGTAATTTCTAATAGTCCCTGTTCACGAAAGAGTATAATATTGACTATGAATGGTATAATTTAACGAATAACATGAGTAATGGAGACAAATTACCTTTATTAGTGAAAATGGACGCCATTTTGCGAGTCGCGTTTCCATCAGTCCGTTGCGTTTGGGTCATGGGTATTTTGTGATAATTGGGGAGGTCAAAAAGGTCAATATAATTATTCTTTCATAGGATATCCTTATGATGTTTGTGGCATTTTTAGAAATGTAATTTTATATGTATCACACCTGTACTGTATCTTGATGAACGGGTTTTGGTACAAAAGGTTTGTCGGTTTAATTTGATTTAGGTTGATTGCTATCGTTGTTGCTCCGCAACTTGTTTTCGACTCTTTTATCTAACTTAAACCTAATAATTAACCTGAAAGTGGCTATGAAACGAGAAAAAGTTACGATTTTATATTAGTAGCGTTTCATAAGCTCTGCCTACGCCATTTGGTAATACAGGCGTGATCACAAACGTTTGGTCGAGTACTTAAAGCGGCTAGTACACATTCGCCGGTGTTGGGCCAGGATTCGCAATCGGGCCAATCACGGTCCGGCCAACACACGCCAACACACGCCAACACCCCCTGTACACATTGGAGTTGGCCTGCATTGGGCCAGCATGGGCCAATGTGTACTAGCCCCTTAAAATGTCAGTACTTGTTCGATTAAAATTGTTACACATGGTGTCCAGTTGAAAATTAGTTTAGTGTAACATTCCTTTAATCTGTGGTTACTTTGCATCAATCCTGGTATTCCTGGTTATGGAACTGCAAACGTAAATTTTGCTCGCCGGTGACCTTAATCTAAAAACAAAATTTTGTCGATGTTTGAATGTCAGTTTTGTTCCTACTCGCCCAATTTCACAATACAGAAAGGACAGCGTCATCTTCTTTACAACTAAACTGATAAAGTTCACACCATAAACGGAATATTTTAACTTGTGAGGTATTGGAGCTAAGCCGCCGTCTCGCCTCTATAGGAAATGCAAACGTGTTGACTTTGAGCCCGTCAAAATTAATAGACACGGAAGCCACACGGTGCCCTAGATGTGTCCGGAACGAGGTTTCGAATAGAGATCAATTAATGTCGTAATTATGGCCCGGGGCGGTGTAAGCTGATTAAATTAGTGGCTTCTTTTGCCTGCAGCAGTTCTTTTACTGGGTGTCTTGTTGCTGGAATTACCAAAATGGTCGAAAATTTTACGGCATTATGCAACACTGAACCGTTGTCTGTCCAGATCCTTTGGGAGATGTGTTCGCTTTGTACTTCTAAGTTATTCTTTGTGCAATTAGGCAGTGTGATTGTCATTGCAAAACTATCAAACGCTCACTTTTGGTTGCGAAACAATACATGTCGATCTAAACTCGTTTTAAGACGTTAGTTAACCTTATTTTCATTGAGTGAGTCTCAAAGTAGTTTCATGTTCAAAGTTCATCTACATTTCCCCTTTATTTCGGGTGTCAAAATATCCCTGCAATTCGTTGTGTACAATGCCTGACTATCGCATTGCAAGCCCATTTTCCGTATTTTCGTTAGCAACGATACCCGACGCGTGCTGCGCATATTTTCCCGCCAGATCACGTTCTGTGACGTAGTGTTGAATTCCGATTGGCGTACGACAAACAAACGAACCTCGCTTTGCAGACGAAATGTCACCTAAAGGCCGCTCGTGTTTGCATATTCCGCGTTCCGTTTTGCCCACGCCACGCTAGCTACTAAGTTACTTTCTTTAAAGTCAGGAGGGTAGGGATGAGAATGAACCTTTTTGGAAGAAGTGAAACTATCTTTAATTTATTAAGACCAATAAAGATTATGTCTTCACTCTTCAATTTTAGACGATACATACATAAAATTACGTCTATGTTCCCGAATGGGGTAGGCAGAGCGAAAGGTCCCATAACCAAAACCATGACTAACTACATCGTTTGGCATCTACATCTAGCATAATTTTAGGTTTTAAATCGATTCAGAAAATTTCACGCCAAAATCAAAATAGCTATAAGAACCTATGGTGAGATTTTTCAAAAACTTCACAGTCTTTATAATTTTAAGTAAACTCTGACAGTGGACGAAACACTCATTCTTTATTTATCTTATTTCCTGTTAGGTACACTAATTACTGCTAACAACATGTCACTGCCTGAAAACATACATACCTACATACATAAACAGGTCATTAAAATCAACGGTTCCAACCACCGGGACACCATTGCGTCATGTAACTACCGAACCGTTTTGAAAACCCGATAAACTAATGAAATATCTGGCCAGTGACCCTTTCTTTTATCTTCCATTCAACCATTACAACACCATCGAAGATTAACCAGGACAGACACGTCAAAGTTTAATTACTGTACCGTTTAGAATAACTCCAGTGATAATAATTGCTGGTCAGTGAACTAGTTGCGTGCCGCCACTTTCCAGCTCGTTGGAGATGTCTGTGCCAGCGCCATCGCCAGTTAGATAAGCATTTTACCGACAACAGTAAGGGTTTGCAGTAATATAACGGTGTATGAAGTTAGTTATAGTTCGCCAGTGAGTCGTTTTGTATTCCACGATGAGTTTGTGAACTCTTTTGCAAATATGACAAATATTTCAAAAGTAAATTTAATAGATGCGTAGGTAAGGCATAATTTTCACGCTGTATTTTCTTCATTAATTTTCCCCGGAAATGTTTTTTGAAAAAGCGGTGGTTGGACAAAGTAAACATCAACATCGTGCGCTATTTCATTTCATCATACAAGGGTCATGCTCTTATTACCATATTTAATAATGCACGGCTCAATTAACACCAATCACATACATTATCAAGCAGCGATTCGATACACCCAAAGTTCCTCCGACACCGCAATGCCTTTGTAAATTACACGAGCAATCAATCACTAATAACCTATCGCAATAGCTATCGTAAATCATAGGCCAGCGGTCGTCGGCTCACGCATTACGAAACCAACCCACGCTTGGCCATTAATTAAAAAAAAGATCAAAACGACAATCTCGCAAAACAAATACCCGCTTTATCAGATCTCTACGTCACAACAAACAAATCTCTGTCGCGGTGACATGCGTACTCCAAACCGCTATCAGCCGTATCTTATCAAATCAAGTGATTGTGCAAATGAGAACAGTTTATCAAGCGATCGCTTAGGCTGCGGACTGGGCTGCTGCGAGCTTGAGAGCCCTACCAGTACCAGTAGCACTCCGCTGTTGCAGGCCCATTCGACCGCCCGACGCCGCTTCGAGTGAACGTCGGAAACAACGACTCACGTAACTATCGTTTGAGTGAATAGCGTGCGCGTAGTCGACCGTAACGTGCGATGCACAGGGCCCCGCGAGCCCCGCGACCCTCCCCAGGGCTATGGAGACCCTCCTCGACAGGTTCAAGCGGGAGCAAGGAGGCCTGCGACGCTCCCGATCCGTCAGAGCTTCCCTGCGATTGATCGGCAATCGCTTGCGCTCCAGCAAGGACGAAGAACCCCCAGACGAGCTAGACAAGCTCAAACGCAACAGCGTCGTCTTCTCCACGCAGATTTGGAACACCGAAAAGGATTTCGACGTGGCCTTCAAAGGCGTAGAAGGCACTTACAAGTCGAAAACTCCGACAATGGCCAAAAGGAAACCGGACTCGATCAAGCAAAGGAGGAAGAGTGGTGACATCGATTTGAACTTGAAGCCTCATAAACATGGCAAAGTGGAAAAAAGTAAATTTAGTGATTTTTTTACGAATAAAAAACTTAAAAGTGCGTCCGCGAAAGAGTTGTTGGTGCCGGAAAAGATACCCCCGAAAGCGGCGGCACTGCTGCACATCCATTCTCCTGAGAAGGAGAAAGGGAAGAAGAAATCGAAAGGGATGGTGAAGTCGGAGTCTGCTACGGCGATGTTGGATGGGGTGCCGCTGCGGCGCGTGCGACGCGGCTCGGAGAGCGACATGTCGTGCGACGAGCCTCGTGGTCGCGTCAACCGCGCCTTCGTCTACAGCACCCCGCCGAAGGACAGGAAGCTACCGAAGTCACCCTCCGCCTATCTGAGTACGTATTACACTCGCACGCCACACGCTTTTATTGCTCAGATTATGTCTCGTGATTGCGAATACAAAGTCGTCTCCTCGCCCTTTTGTGTCCTAGGTCTAGTAACACATTAAACAATAACAAATAGTTTAAGCCGTTTATATCATAAAGTTTGTACAAGATTGATATTAATTGTTATCCAAACATGCCGCAATAAAGTTAACGAGGTCGCGGACGTATATTGATGGTCTTTAAGTATAACTGGATGGAGGGACTGTGGTATACAGTTAGCTACTATAAAAACTGCCCAGCGATAGATTAGGGTCGCGTTCGTAACGGTTTCATATTTCGGCCTAATCGTTTTATTAAATTTAGATCGATCTTTATCTAAACTCGACTTTTAAACGCTTCTTTCTTGAGGCGAACCGGGAGCCATAAGAATTCGCAATTAATCTAAAATAACCGGAATGTCATCTCATCGTAAATTCGACAACTAAATTACATACACATACATAAACCTTAAGCCTGTACTACCAAACACTTTTAGCATAATTCTAAGTTTCAACAAAAATGAAAGAGGTAAAGGGAAATAGCGTCAACCAAATTTAGTACCATTATATTTATATCAATATAGAAACTCTATACCTGTTCTATTGCATTTTGTTTACCTATTACACACTTAAAATTATGAAATAGCCTATTGACTCAAAAATCTCCATTACGTACGAAACACGTAGGCTGTGTATTCGAGTCTCGGCTATTCAAACAAAAACAAAAGATGAACTGGAAACCCCACAGACTTATATCGAACTAGATACCGCGAGTTCCTGCATTTGTATGAAAACCATGCGTGTCACTTTTTCTCGACGGTAGGTATCGTCACATGAGCGCTTTAGTGATGAAAATGGTCAATCCGGTTGAAACTTGCCTCCTTATTCAAAATATCCTGTTTCTAGGCAGTTAAACCTAATCTAAGAGTTATAAAACTAAATGAAATCGCGTCAAAAGAGGAGCATTGCTCTTCCTTTTGGCTCCATTTTGGCACGCAAAGTACATACACTTGAGTCATCTAGTCCGATATAAATCTGTGGGAAACCCATTAGCTGACTTAGGTATGCCCGTATCTCGTTTCACCTTCACTTGTCTGACTAAGACAAAGAGCCCCTAGGACACATATTAAAAGGATGCCCTGTTACCCCCTTTCCTAAGCAATTGTAAAAGGGACACAGCTGTAATGCGTGACGCTATGATTGTATTAAAAGCCAGGTGTCAAAAATGCTAAATTGTATCGCAATCAACCATGAATTTGGCCCTTCATTTTGATGACACATTTTAAGTTAATAGCAGCTCAATTGTGTAGCGTTTTTGGAGTCTAGAGCAAATGTAGTGTTAGATAAAAATGACTCAATAACATAGACTCGGATCTGTGTATTGTGATAAGTCGAAAGAACTCCAGTATCTTGTATGGGCACAATAATCGTACTAAAACATGATGGCAGGCATTCATGTACTTTAAAGACATTTTTTAATAAATACGTGTTGTCGAAAAGCAAACAATGAAAATAACATGCATTGTTTCCTCATCATGCGGTGTTTAACGAGATATTCTGTGTGCGTTCGGCACAACATAATTATTACCTTTATCCTTAATCATTGTGCAGTATGGCGTTAATTCTGAGAATGAACGCCATTCTGCATACTGGGTATTTATTGATTTGGAAGAAAATAGGCAGTCATTGGAACATTTTTATACAATGTTTTGACTTTCGTGGTTCTCGTATCATCACTACGCGGCACTTAATCACGTTTTGTTTGAGTAAGATTTTAATTATCTTAACGTTTCGTCCACATTACAACAACCGTGGTCTAGAGTGCAACTGAAAAAACATCACATTCATTATGTAGCTCGGGTTCTTCGAACTGCGTTTTTTGATGGGGTGACAGTTAATAATTTGAATAAAACGCGGGTAGTTCGAGGAGCTGGTATTGTCCAAAATCAAGAGGGGGTAGTCCATAGAGGTATAGTCTGTGCAGTGCAACGTTTTGCTTGCAACTCCCACCTGGCCGATTATGATTAATATGCATCAAGTTTACGTAATTTTAATGAAGCTAAGTACTTGGGCAACTCGCTGCCTAGTGTAGCGAGACGCCGAAATAATCACGCCTTTAATAAACCGTGTTAGTAATTTAATTACCAATAATTACTCTATTACTTTAGTCGTAATAGAACACAGAGCGATTATAGGAGACTAGTGTTACTTGTTCTATATGGTTTGCTCTGACTACCCCACTTGGGAATGCAGGTGTGATGCGTGTATGTGCCTTATTTGGTGCTATTTTCCGTTTTTTGAAAGGTTTCTTGATAACAGTAAACACCACAGTAAATTTAATGTGCCTGACAAATAAAATAATTAATATCTTTATTGTGACATTTTTGTGCGTGTCGAATCAGTGCATTTGTCAGGTACTTATGTAAAGGTCGGTCATATGTAGTGCCGGCATAAGTATATCATGCTGTCTTGGCAATAAAAAATGAAAGCTGTAAGGTAAAATGGCTGGTGTATTCCAAATAAGATAAAAACAATAGATTTTAACACATTTATTTGTCATACTCATAGCACAACTACATACAACAATATAAATAAGCTCACGGTAACCTAATAAGTTGTTCTT
>BHDV01014536.1:50442-66299 GCA_005406045.1 Adoxophyes honmai
AAAAATTAAATCTTTTATCAAATCAGAATAAAAGAGGGGTGCCCATGTCTCCCAACTGCCCATCCCTCCCCTACCTCCCCTATATACATGTGTGCAATTTAAAGTTGGATTTCGATGACATCTACGAAATAACCTTTTTATGATAAATGTGTATGTATAATAATTACACAAAACCAATCGAGTGGTTCTAATTTCTTAAAGTTCTTTTGGTTCTAGAATAAAACACTAAAAACTTAGACTTTTCTAAGAAGTTCAGCATTTATGAACGTCGTCTGAATGTTTTGAGTTCATTATGGGCTCTCACTCTAACACAAAACTGCAATCGATGCGACGCTGTATCGCAGGAATCAACGATACGAATTGCTGAAATCTATTCTTAAAAATCGCATCGCTTCGCAGTTTCGTGAGGGCCCTGTTTCCAGACTTAGATGTATTATGATGTTATTATTTGAAGTTCTCAGCTTACCAACTTATCTATCTTGTCAACGCTGAAAGATAATTATCTCAATTTAAATTGATTTATCAAGACCCATCTTTTGTTTACAAGTCTCTTCTGACGTTTATTATTTTATCTAAAGCATTTATATTGCGCGATGTTACACAAAAAACGATTTTCTAGTCATTATCACTCTCTAAGACATAAAAGTTTTCAATTCGTAATAGGTTTCTCAAGTAACTTTTCCGTTTTAAAGACGTTCCCATCAGGGGCGTAGCTACCGCCGTATCTGCCGTATCAATTATACGGGGCCCCCAGGCTAAGGGGGCCCCCAAAAGTGTTAAGAAAAAAAATGATTTTTCTTTTCTTTCCTTTGTAAAAAATCTTCTCCCCCCCCCCCCATAAAGGGCCCCCAAACATTTTTTTTATACGGGGCCCCGCCGATGCACGCTACGCCACTGGTTCCCATGCGTTTTTACAAGCGTAGTGAAAGCGGCAAGGTACAAGCAAACAAAGCGTTATCATGCCAGAATCAATCACCGCTTGCATCATTTACATCGTCTCGTAATCTGTGAATTGCTGGGATTTCTTGAATTTAAGATAAATGTCTACATGACGACTAACACGGCAACCTTGGCGCCGTAGTGACTTTGGACTTGTTTGTGGCTACTACGTAGTAAAAACGGGCATTTTTTAGCGAATTTAAAGAAGGAGGTTCTCTAGTCTATTGATTTTCTTAGCGATATGAAAGTACTCACGTTTTCATGCGAACACTTGTTCGGTTATGTTATTATCTACCGTAAGAAAGTAAAGCTGGGCATTGATTATCAGTTTTTCGCGTCAGCCTCGGCGCTAAACTATGGCGTCGCTCCAAATGGTTTAGGTCAACTAGATTTCCCCACTCACTGGCGTGGCGTCACTCAGGTTCTTCAGTTTTCGATCGTCTGGGCATTTAGGAGGAGTACTAAGTACCTAATTGTGACGAAAAAAGAATGGATTCTGATTTTATCCACAGACATTTCACGTAGGCATGATAATGAACAACTTATGTACCTCAAAACATTGCAACCGTTTCAATGTACTCGCGAAACTTTTTAGCCAACCGAGCTTCAACAATTAGGTACTTCACGCACTAGGCCTTCGGATCGTTTTTGTTATTTTGCTGTTACCGTAGAGAATGAAGCATTTCTCCGCACCGTGGGAACTCGTAAAACCCCTAGCATTGTAGATGTAACGATAATGAGCGCGAATGGGAGAGTTTGTAGCCATTTAAGCGGTGTCCATTATGCGAAGTTAAGTTTCTTACCGTAAAACATGTGTAGAGCGGTTATATGGCTTTAATGGCTTACGCGGGTCGTAAACTAATTAGTTATGATATATTAATGGATTGTTACGGATGGCGGTTTGCGTAGGAGATTTTGTGTTTTATATTACTTCTAAGGGATGTGAACGTGGTACAGAGTTTTTTATCTACATACAAATCATAATGGCTCTATTATAAGATCAGTCGCAATAAGCCTATATTAAGAAATCTATATCATGTGGTTGCATTATAATTTACTACGTTTTAAAATCGATCATTTCGAATATCTTAAAACAGACAGTACCTAATTAAAATAATCTGAAGAAGGCTGTCGATGCGAGCCTGTGACGCCGATGTGCAATTTTTCATAGATTTCCGTACCTACTTGAATTGCAGCCTTTATCCGTTCCTTGTATAACTGTTATCTTCGATTATTTTCCAAAATTATTTTGAGGATGTAGATAAATTTATGGATGCGACTGGATTAGAATTTTTTCATACTTGAACACTAAAGTGTATTATGATTTTATCGCTGAGCCTTACCGACTGCCTGAATGTACGTTCCCAGACGGTAAGTAGAAGAACAGTCACTTTACCGTCTTCTAATCCTCTTATTCGCTTCCCCTTCCAGTTACATGTAAAAACAAACCTTAATTTCGTACACGTCAAATAATACCCATTCAAAACCATCCACAATACGCAGGCGACAAAGATTAACGTTCGAGGATTTTCCTCCAATAACGTCTTTGTCTCTCTTAATCAAAGTTAAACGGAAAGGCCCTGCGCAACCGACAGACTATCTGCGACGCACTTTTAAGTCTGTGGAAATAGGACCTATGGAATTATATGCAGTAACGGGACGCGCAAAAAGTCCGGCGCACAATGCATACAATCCACGCAGACTTTTTGTGCGCTGCAGACTCGGTCGCACAAAAGCCTGTCGTCTGCGCTGCCCATTAAGGCCCTACGTAGATGACAGACTATCCGCGACGCACTTTTTAGGCTGTTAAAATATAATCTATGGAATTATATGCAGTAACGCACACGACGCGCAAAAACTCCGGCGCACAATGCATACAATCCACGCAGACTTTTTGTGCGCCGCAGATTCGATCGCACAAAAAATCTGTCTGCGCCGCGCCAATTGGTTTATTGTGCCACAAGAGTGTAATCTGATAAACAACGGGGAGAAACGAGCGTCGTTGTTCCGGAACGAATCATTTGTTTCCCGCATTTTCAAAACCACAGGAGCAATTCCCTCGGGACTAATTTCATGATTGATTTGGTTTGTTCATGAATGTTCATAACGTGGGGAATTAGGAAATCAAAATCAATCGTCAGCGAATTACGTAGTAATTTGCGAGGGGGATGTGATTTGTTTGCGGAATAAAAATTGGACAATTGTCGGTTAGGAACAAGGGACAGCTGATTTGCTGTGCAAATTGGAACTAGGGTACTTCTAAATGAGAACTCTTCACAAACTTCATACAATACATCACGCCTATATTCCAATGGTATCCAATGTAATCAAATGGGGTACATAGAGCATACAAAACGTTACACAGTAAAAACCACGACTACCTATTTCACTTTCCTCAACCACTTGTTTTGAGTTAATTAATATGTACAATTGTGACCGGATTCTAGTTTGTCGCCTAAAGTATGCCTTAACCTACTCCAACCAAACTACTCTATTTACCTACTAACTCTTTTTTCATCAATAAGAGTATCTAATTAATTTCTCTTCTCTGTCCTTTTAAAATTGGATGGCTGAGATGCCTTACAGAAGTTCGTTTTCAAGTATATTACATTTCATCAATTTCATCATTCATGAATTGTTTGTGTATATTTTCCCACAAAACGTAAAAGATACTTAAGTTAAAAAATGTTGTCTCTAAGACAGTAAAAATAAACGATGTTATTTACCTTTTCAATGCATTATCTAACTAAAATAGTCATGGTATCGTGATATATGTGATAAGTATATCTATTTTTTCCGTTGTTACCAAAATTCTGAAAGCATAAAAATAAAACAAAACCTGGCCGGAAATAAACTCACAGTAATTCAAAATCTCTCTCATATTTATGATTAAATCTGTCACATACCATAGCCTCACCCACATTTAGTTTCCTCATTGAGAGGTACGAGAAACAATTAAGACCTTTCTAACGTAAATTAATTTTCTTATTTCATTGTGATACGCTTAATTCCTTTAATTACTTACTGTAAAACACAGAACTCATTATTTGTAATTAATGTGGCGTCGTTGTTTTATTTACTGCTATTCAGTATTATACTTAGGTACTCGGTTCCTATTCTATTCTTGATATGGTTTTCTTGGTATTCTTGGTATGGTTAATAGCAGTAAATAAAACAACGACGCTACATTAATTAGAAATAATGAGTTCTGTGTTTTACACACGTTTGGTGTTTAAACACCAAACCACCGTGAAACTCGTCGTAAAATAAAATCCACACTTAAGATACACTTAAGTCTTTATACCGGGATGAAATTGACATGTTTCGGCCCAATTTGTGACCCATCATTGGGCAACGCGCCACTGCGGATGCGAATTAACGCGCACTGCGTGAATTGCCCCGAAACGAGCGAATCTCAATGGGAAGATTTGAATGTATCCGTTTTTTTTAGTTTTTTTTGCAAATTCCGTGGCTCAAACTAGCTTCAACTTAAATGTGATCTTATTCTGAAGCTGGTAGTGAGTTTCAAGAATGGATCGGCGGGCTTAACTATTAAGTAAAATTTGCTTTCTCATGTGTCTTCTTAACTATGAACGTAATCTTTTCTGTGAAACGCCCATTGCAAATCAAAATATTAATCTCACGCGTCACAGTGAGAGAACATTCCAGCTATTTCATGTGCAAATAACGTGTGCATGCGTGTGAGTGTTAAACAAAACAAATGCAACAATTTCCTCTACATACTCGTACATATTGTATATCACGTCTATGTTCCTTGTATTATAGATTACTTTCATTGGTTTTATAGATTAGCGCCATCTGTTGTCACTGGCTGTAACTTTGTAAGTTCGTAGTGAGAGAGTGACTCGGAGGGTAGCTCACAGATGGTGCGTCGGAGACTACCTCCAAGTAAAATAAATTAAAATAATGCATTCATTTCATTTCTTAACCGATTTCTTTACGCATTATTAATTGAATATTAATTTATATCCTATGAATAATTCACAAAAGTAATAACAAAAATGTTTCTTTTTTTATGTTTTTAATGTTCCTAGTGAAGTTGTCGCTAGTGTCTTTATATTGTGTTTCTTCGATATGCGGATCAGTACTTTTTGCAATTTGTTTTTATATGAAATACAAAACGAAGTTCTATTACACATCTTGTTAATTATAAATGGCACAATTAATCATCTGTTTAAATAAAACAATAGTGATTATCATATTTCTCGTGATTCTTATTTGTATACAATTTTTACTCAAGTCTTCTTATTACAAGCAACCTTAAGAGTAGAGCAATCTTGACAAAATGATGACTAAACTCCTAGTAAAGAATAAAACCAAAAACCTTCCAAAAAAACCATAATTGCCTCAAAAATTATGCTATCACGTTATATAACCCCGAAAATCACAATAGGCGTATGGGAAGATCCACACAATGTTACTTAAAGTACGACGATTACGAAATTATTACAACGAAAGTTGAGACATTGACCTCTCACCGCTGTACGATGTACGTTGATGACATGCTATTTTTTATTTTCACTTTCTTCAATCATTTCCGCGTAGCTGTTAAAAAGGGATTAATGTACCGCTAACCACTTGCTTTGGCTTACGGAAATTTGATGTAAGCGTGCGGTAACGAATTCTGAGGCCTAATGTTACAGCGTTTAATGCGTGCTAATGGAGATTTCAAAATGGAGGATGTGATGTTTTAGTGGTTGTTGTTAAAACAAATCAGTTTTGATACTAAAAAACTTTCTCGAACTCTACAAAGTTTAGCTTGGAATTCAAAATCTGTGTGATGACCTTTTAAATTCTTTGAATGGCCAAAGTGAACCTGAATAAAAAAAACTAATTACGACTTCAAGCCTTTTTTACAAAAAAGAAAAACGGTTATTCTTACATAGAATTAAGAGCGTCGCCGATTCGATACATAACTTGAAAAATAATCTCAATCAATAATGTCACTTTTGTGTCGATACTTCTCATACGTAGCAAAAATGATTTGAAAAATATTGTATGAAAATATTAACGAATTTGTTCAGACGGTGGTTTTGTTTCAATACTCCATTTTACGCTATTGAATAATTTGTATTTTGAGTAGCACTAAACTTGTGGTTCAATCACTTGAAGTAACTATCCTCAACTTGAACAACCTCCCTATCCCCAAACGAAACAAGGGTCTCTAGAGCAATCAGCTAAAAATAGACGCTGTTTAAAAAAGCTGACACTAAACCTCCACCGTCGGCACTAACCCAATTTGAGAAGTAAATTGAACTTGCACTCAACCTAGTTAGTCCCAGAGATGGCACTCTCTAGATGTACGAAAGATCGTGATTGTGCACACACCGCCGGCACGAGGGGCGTGCAGTCAGTCAGTTGCAACCATGATACTGCAATGGAGCGACATGCTAGACTTCCTTTCGTGCGGTCAGTTCCAAATTTAAATTTATCTTTTTCTGCGCGCTGTGTTTGTGGCCAGTTTGTGTTGACTGTTGAAAAAAGTTTGCAGTGCCGTTTGGATTGCATTACGTCATTTTTGTTGTTAAGTTTTAATCTCTCGAGTGTTTCTTTTATGTATCGTTATCTGATATTGTCAATAACTGTCATGATTTTAAATCGATTTATCTGTCAACCCTAATGAAGTTTAACGTCCGAAATATCATATCGTTCCACGATATTGACCGATTGATCTGATCTTTGCGTTCCGCGGAACGGGTCTAAACGATTTCCGCCATTACTGGCCGTAGAAACGATTCATCACTGTTGCTTTCAACGTTTTTTGTGGCGATAATTGAGCGTGGAATTGAGTAACATACGCCACGCGATCCAACGTTGGTATCGATATACGGTAACACGTCACGATCGAAACAATCGAATAGAACCTGTGACACAGTGAACGATGTGCTTGAAGCCACAGTAGTTTTGATATTTCATTGGTTTAAAAATGTATCGCCACAGCCGGAAATACATTTACTTACCTATATTGTTTATTTTTTAATAATTACAGTCACGTAACTATAGTTTGGAATATGAACGATTTACTTATTTTTTTATATTTCTAACCTTTTTTTCCTATTATTTTTACATCCATCATGATATTACATAAACCTCAAAAATATGCTCATAGCTACGAAAGGTAAACATGGTATTGTCTGTGTAATATTTTGTATGCTTTTGTATCCCATTTGCGAATACAGGCATGATGTAAAAAAAAACCAGAAACTCCTGCTACTTTTGGCATAATTTTGCACCTACATACTCGTATTTTCTGTTATTTTTCGTAGGGTGCGTTCTTCTTGACAATGCAAATATTCATGAAATCCTTAGTAAACCAAAATAAGACCAACAAATCACAGTTCAATCAAATTTTAAAACTACATACACACAGATTTCACCGCCTTTTTGATGCTTGCGTATAAAATAAAGTGTCAAGCATGATGGCAAACGACACATGTACGCGATCGCGAACACGATACAACCGGCCGATGGAAAAACGACCTTACTTCACCGGCGCACGCGCAGCGAACTGAACAATTATGGGAACTTTTCACCTCGTGTCGTACGGAATTGACGGCTTTCTTTTAATTTACGTAATTACGTTACATTACCTTTTATATAATATTTTTGATGGAAGGTTTTTCAACGGTAGAGCGACTAAATAAGTTTTTCAGAAACGCCGGTCTTTTGTAGCTGCCTACGAAGGCAACGCACACATCACTTACTTACATAATTACGAAAAGTTTTGAATGGTACGAAATTCAGAAAATGAGAATTCCGACTTCTGCCAGACCGTTTTTTCTTATCAAAAACTACCTACCTACCAAACCCGTTGTATTTTTAGCCTGATATCTATGCAGATGTAGGCAGTGAATCCACCTGAAATGTGAAATCACGCGATGCGCTGTAGCCCTGAGCCACTCTTTAAGCTACAGCCTTGTTCAAAGGTAAAGCAGCCGTCAATTTTTAATACAAAAATCAAACATTTGAACTGTTCTTTTTTTGTTTTAACAATAACATTTTGTTTTTTTTTGTAAAGTTTTGTTTTTGCTGTTGTCAAAATTACATTTGATTAAAAAAATTGTAGTATTGATATACATTTTAGATTTTACATTACAATGCATACTTATTGCCGAAAATTTCGTTGGTTTCTAAGAACTTCATGAAGAGCATTTTCTTTTTGCAGTTTTTTTTCATACTGGCACACACATATGCATGCTTTATACATATTATTGACAGGCTGTGTGATGCTGTCTGCGTACTTTCAGCTTGGTTCGAAATCCTTTATCCCCAAAAGGTATTTTACAGAAACAATACTTAACATGACTAGCGTCATTACAAATGCCTAGTACCGTCAAGGCGGCTATTGTGACAAGGGACTGTTGTTTTTCATAAAACCCAATATGTATTTTAATATAAAACACGCGTGCTACGCCTCGATTACGAGTATGTTCATTTATTAACATCTAGTAGGCACTACGGGCTCGTAATGACAGAGGCATTATAATAATTGAATCTTGTTATTTTTTGCGTTGTACCTATTTGGAAATCGTGGTTGCACGCATCGTTTTCCTTTACACATTAATCCTAACAAGCATACTATACAAACATTAGTATAAAAACAAAAAAAAACGACCGCAACGTACCAAGTCTGGCAGTAAGTTGGCAATAAGGCAATAAGTTGTTCCACTCATTATCTCTCATTATCTCTCATTTTCCTATCTCTAGCAAGCTAAGCCGTGGATAGAGTATAATATAGGGACCGGCCATTAAGCGTCTTCTAAAACCAGTATTCCACTCGGCCATGTTTGCCAAATCTTTGACAATTCGTTCTTCCAGTACAAAAATTATTGATACATCTTGAACATTTGGACATACGCGGATGAACAAAACACTATCTATCGAACTAAGTAAGTAAGGCTCGAGTGACATCACGAGCCGAAAGTCAAACCGAATCTAGAACCTCCACACTCAGCTTTCGTAAATGAGAACACCTACGTGAATTAATTAGGAAACTTAGGGACTCATTGAATTGCATGCAATCGCCGCAATTGCGAGCCAACAAAATGAGGTCGCGAGTTCTAGAGATTTGTGGGGAAGGCGTCGGTAGAAGACGAAATTCTTATTTTCTCTCCTTTGAAAATGTTTCTAAGCTCAATAAAGTTAGTTGAACATAGATAGTTACTAATTCCATGAGGGTTTTTGTCTAGTCTCATGGTTGTCAACGGATATCAGGCGTCTTTATGAGTGTCAAACTCGTCAAATCTTTTACAAACTAAAATTCTACTAACGTGATTTTAGATTTATCTACGTTGATCGTTCACAATACTCTTGATTCTACTCTCGCTTCGTTCCCATTAAGTAGTAGAGAAAGGCACATATGTATCTATAAAAAATATGGGGGCATAGGTCTAAGTAGTCAGGTGTTGTTAGAATCTTCCTACATGGAAGACGATTTGACGCGGAATCAGCTTAAGCCGATGAAAGCTTTTGTCTACGGGATAAGAGCTACAAATTTTGTTGACTTTATTGACATGATAAGAACCTAACCTCTGTATTTTTTTAACAATCGATTTAAAATATATCTTAGGACTGGGTTGAACTGAGAGGTTTTGGTCAAGTAATAACCACCAATTGGAGACCTATCGGTTCAAAGCTCCAAGCGCACTAACCGCGGAAAAAGGCGTGATGGTGAACGCAACGCTGTTTTCCCGGCCGGTGGTTTGTGCGCTCTATACAATTTCGAATATTACAACCGATACTGTCACGCCACGGCGGCTTGCCGCCTCGTTTCCGCTTATAGTGCATTTGGAGCTTCAATTGGCGACTAGTCAGCATTACACAACAATGATGAGTTGAACTCGAACCTCTAGAGCACTGGCTTTTATATGCAGTTGACAGAAAGCAGTGAACAAGTAATCGTTCTTATTAAACATTCTTGGGATCCATTTTTAGGGTTCCGTAGCCAAATGGCAAAAAAACGGAACCCTTATAGATTCGTCATGTCTGTCTGTCTGTCCGTCTGTCCGTCTGTCCGTCCGTCCGTATGTCACAGCCACTTTTTTCCGAACCTATGAAAACTATGCTAATGAAACTTGGTGAGTAGATGTGTTCTGTGAACCGCATTAAGATTGTGACACAAAATTAAAAAAAAAGCAATAATTTTTTAGGGTTCCCCATAAATGGAACTGAAACTCAAAATTTTTTTTTTCATCCAACCATCTATAGATACCTCTTCAAAAATGATATTGAGGTTTCTAACATTATACTTTTCTAAAGTGAATAGTTTGCGCGACAGACGCTTCCAAAGTTGAAAAAGTTGTGTCCCGGGGTCCCCCCTAACTTCTAAAATAAAAGAGTGATAAATCTAAAAAAAATATATGATGTACATTACTATAAAAACTATCAACGAAAATTGGCTTGAACAAAATCTACCAAGTAGTTTTTTTTTTAATAAATAAAATTAAAATTTATCATTAGTTCGAAAATCTGTCACTAGATGGCGTTGTAATCGGTTTGTACGGAACCCTCAGTGCGTGAGTCCGACTCGCACTTGGCCGGTTTTTTATTTATTACGTACTGTCAGTCATCTAAAGGTCCATTGCAAGAGATCTCTTAAGGACTATGTTCATCTTTGTAGTTGTAACTTGTATTTAATTTCGTTTTAATGTCAAACAATAAAGAGTTTAACATATTAGTATCCATTACTATGTTACCTTTTCCTTCCTCTGCTTCAACTTATTCGCCAACACCAATATACCCTTCCGCCATCAAATTGGCTTGCCGTCAATGTCAAGGTGCCTGTAATACTTTTGATGGGTGATCGGCTAATCGTAATGTGCCGGGTATGCCGAATAAGGCCATTCGGGTAACCTCGTGCACCTTCGAGGACATTCGGCTTCGTGTATACTCGACGGCAATAGTAAGCGGATGAGACAAATGCTCTAATAAGTGTATCGTGAATACGAGGACAGAATGGGAGAGCGAACAAGATTCATTTTACTTACAAATAATTACGCGTTCAATTTAAATAGAAGAAGCAGCTGAAAACTAAAAGTAGCGATGTTTGTCTATAGGATATTAAAGTTCTAAATAGAATTTTAAAAGTAAACCGTAAGATGCTACGGCGTTGTTGTTGCGTCAAGCAATCGCACGGAAAGAGCGGAAACACGCAATGCGTTATCCGCTGCACGCTGTGGCGCGTTGCTCCCAAATCAGTCCCGAATGGGTCCGAAAAATGCCGATCAAATCTCTACACCAAAACTTAACACAATTTTATATTATTTTAGCAGTTTTAGCAGATTACAGCAGTCGACTGTACTAGTTCCCCACACATTATCATACAATCCGTTCGGCATTGACTTAGCCACGAACGTGTCGCAGCCAGGCTCTTAGTCGTGAATTTGTAGGCGTACCACTGTTACTAATACGACTTATGTCTGAATCGCGTGCTGTTGAGAAATGTATTTTGAAAGCATGGGGTGAGAAGTCAATTTGGGTTAAAGTATTATGGATGTTAGTCGTTTTGGAATTGATCGGCTCGTTTATAAACTACCTAGTCTTTGTTAGTTGTATGTTGGTTATAGGTATTTGTTTCGTTTGTGGTCAGGATAAAAAAGCTTTGTAGGCACTCCTAGGCACCTTCCGAGAGAAAACAAAATGGTTAACACGTATTAGCTAGTCTCAAATTAGGCTATTTCATATTCACTAAAAGGAGTAGGCAGAGCGTACGAAACGCTACGTAGACAAAACCAAGCATGTTTCACGTTCCGTTGCCACTTAGTCGCCTCTTGTGACTGATATTCACGGAAGAAATGGAAAGGTTGATATTTTAAGCCCGATTCGGGTAATTTAATGATATTTTATTAAAAAAAACAATCATAATAATAAAACAACCGATTTGTCAATTTACATAGATAAAATGTAAACGTAAAAAAACATCTCGACTTCAAATAAATTTCGTTTGTTACACTTTTGTTTATAATTAAGTAGACTTATATTATATTATAGTTATTTTGGTTACTGTTACTTTGATTTTCTTTTCATTTTGACTATACTATAATAAAGTCACCACTATCTTTTTTCAGTGAGCCCTCTAGCTTAAAAATGAGACAGTGCATTAGCAAAACCAATACCACGTCTCAACATCGACGTTCCTTTTACAACTTGCCTATTTTGTTTCCGTTCACCTTTTGTTTTTCGTTTTTTTTATTTGCCCCCCTCTTCCCTAGAGCTGCAGTACGGCGCGCTCCTGGAGGGCTGCGGGGGGGAGCTGCCGTCGCTGAGCGCGTGCGCGCCGCCCCCCCCTCACGACAAGGCGGCGCGCCGGCTGCAAAAGGACGCGCGCGCGCAGCAGGACAAAGTCGCCCAAGTTAACATACATTTGCACGGTATTTTTGTTTTTTTATTTGGTTTTTTTGGTGGCGGGTGCTATTGTTACTTATTCTGATTTTGTTACTTGTTATGGTTTCTGATTTTAAAACAAAGATGTGTATTCAAATCTCCACGCTGGAAATGTGGAAGCATAAAATTTTGTAGACCAAAACTGTCAGATAATTTTTCAATCCTAATTTTGCAGAATTTTTGTGGGAGAATGACAGGTAAAATGTTCAACAGTCTGTGGCAGTAGACACAAATTGCTGTATTATATGGTAAAAACTTCACTGACAAACAAACCACATCAAAATTCAGAAGTGGGATGGACGCTCGGTTCGGTATCTTCATAATTTTTTAACCTTTAATAAGAGAAAAAAATTCTTCTAATAATTTTAACATTTCTTTTTTATTGACAGGCTGTAAATATTTTCAAGAACCTAAAAATTATATCTAAATTTCAACGAAAATTAAAATTACCACACAGCTCGCGTTAATCTTTACGATCTGTTTCTCATAAAATATCGCCTCTCATGTCTGACGGTGTAGTTTCTAAAACTTGAACACTAATAATGAAATGCTTAAACCTATTTATCAGTAGGTACAAAACTTAAAAGTGAGAATTTCTCTGAAAACGCAGATTTGAAATAAAGATACTTAAGTTAAGTAAGTGTTTGTCTGTCTGATTTCGTGTGCATTTATCTTTCTTATCAGAGTGATTTTCAAATTATGGATGAAAATCTCTCAGTCGTTTTTAAGACCTCGTCAGTGACATACTGTTTGTATTGATGAGACTTATCTGCTTATTAGTGATGTTCCGGATATCCGTATCCGTATCCGCGGATATCCGAGGGAAAAGAAAAATCCGTATCCGTATCTGTATCCGTTATTTTTCGAGCGGATCTTTTACGGATCTTTTTCAAGTGATGAGGTAGAATAAAAAAACTATAAAAATCCATTCAGAGTATTTTTATGTATTTAATTCAAATATTTGGCCTTTACATTGCAAGCACCTTTACATTGCAGACATCTTTATAACCAAAACTAAAGTAACTATCCACGCAATGCAAGTCAAAACATGTCCTGCCTGACGTTGCGGCGAGCGTAACGTCAACTATCGTTTCAAGGCCGCGGGTGCTGACACCAAATGAATAAGAAAATAAAAATCCGTATCCGTATCCGTATCCGCGGATCTTGACTCTAAATATCCGTATTCAGATCCGTATCCGCGGATATACATTTTTAACGATCCGGCACATCACTACTGCTTATATCTTTTAAATGTATCCTCTCCGTGATGTCTTATCGAGTCAAGCTTGTAAAAACTGCAGGCGACGAATCATTATTCGCAGTGTACGAAAAATACAGATCGATTCATTTTATGTGATCCGTCTAGGTAAGATGAATAATATTATGGTGAACTATGTCAACACAGTGGTTCTACTAACTTCATTCGGGAATACAGACGAAAATTTATCTTTCAAACGTTTTTGTTCGACACCCATCGCGAACTATTCCTTGCGGGCAGGCAGATACTTATAACAAAACACCACTTGCTTCTTTTCTGACATACTTCTCTCGGTTCATTCACATTCCTCTCTCTCGTAATATATGCTCAACAGCTTCGGGTACTTCTGTTACATCGCTGATCTGGTAGACTTCTCTAGGGTGTGATTTTCCTAATATTCATTATTCTGATTCTGACTAATAATATTCATCATTATTATCTGTGCTTATGTTGTACAAACAACTAAAAGATAAAAATAGTGTTAAGCAAATGGGTATGATTGGGCTCAAATCGCGCGTATTGGTTCAACCGATGTGTCGACATGTTTTTCGTTTTTATTACGAAGATATAGAGAGACATTTGTTGGCTATAATCGATTCAGCATCGATAAGCGTGGGGAACCTAAGAACGGAGACAATAGTGAGTCATCGGTTGCTGACCAATAAGGATGTTAAAAATTTAGGACTGACCAATCACAACCGCTACACCGCGATGACCGTTTTCTTAAAACGAATGAACTAATAGTTAACGCATTCACTGCCACATCTCAGAGTCGAGACTTCGTCTAGTGCCACGAACCCTCATGTGCGTTTGACGCCTGCGAAACTTTAACAGCGGCACTAAGAGAAAGCACAGAATAGGTAGCACTAAGTACAGAAGGTTTCCCAAACATATTTAGGCGTAAACATATAGCCGTCTCTTTCTTCCGTTACCTGCTTGCCGAACGTACCCAAACTGTGGAGTGGACCCGACCTGGAGAAAGTCATGAAAACGCATAATATGCGTCGGTGGCAACGAGTGCCTTAAACACGAATTTACAACGGATGCAGGCTGTTTCTATAGGGTGATCTACGTCCAATAGTGGATAATGAATTAATGATGCTTACGAAAACCGTAATCGGGGGGCAATTTTTTTAATCCGATAATTGACGGCGCACACGACGAAATCGCTATTCGGTTATGTAGTTACTTTTGACTAACTAGTTTCTGGAATTACATTAATGTGAATTATCTCAACTGCGGTCTTTTAGACACCGTATAATGATGGCTATACTATTGAGGAATACACTTCTGTTTTGATTGGTTCTTTGCTTCAATGACTTCTTCTTTGTTTCAGCTCTGTTCGCTGCGGTGGAGCATGGGTACCTGGACAAGGCCAGAAATATCCTCGAGTCTACCGATGTCGATGTTAACAGGTAATTGAATCATCATCATTATCTCAGCTATAGGATGTCCACTTCTGAACATAGGCATTTGAACCTCCACACGTCCTGGTTGGAAGCGACCAGCATCCAGCGTCTTCCGACCACCTTTATAAGGTCGTGTGTCCATCTTGTAAGTGAACGTCCTATGCTGCGCTTGCTGGTCCGTAGTCTCCACTCGACCACTTTTCGACACCTAGTCAACAATTTTAACCACACCCGTTATTAATGGTACAAATTCCATAAAGACGCAAAGGTTGATTGCTAAATTTATACTTTTAACTCTTACAAACAATTTCTCACTATGATGACATTCCTATTGCTGGAATTCTATGAAGCGCTGATAACGGGGAAGTTGTTATAGCCTATATGTTGTGGTTTTGATATGAGGAAGCATTATACAGAAATAATTATGTTTAGTTTATGACTAAGTTATCGTCACTCTTCCCTCTGTACGACTGCACTGTAACAACAAACTTCACCGTGATGTTTTATATTCAGTATTTTATGCCACGAACTGCTGGAACTGGTAATATCGCTAACATAAACACATACATATCCTCACGCCTGTATTCCCAAGAGGGGTAGGCAGAGCACATGAATTCAAAAATTCAGAGCCACGTTTAACAATTTCAGGGTAATCAGATGGTTAAACGTGATATTGCGGTGACAGGTTGCTAGCCCATCGCCCACAATACACTAACCCTTTCCCAGAGTCGACTCTTACGACTCCCACGAGAAGAAAGGGGAAGGTGCTATTCTAACCCGGCACCAAACGGGGCTTATATGGCTAACAAGGAAGGGTACCCAACTGTCCACCTCCGATTTGATTGATT
>BHDV01014555.1:17405-28909 GCA_005406045.1 Adoxophyes honmai
AATTATGAAGTTGTATTGTTGTAGTGAATGTGACAAACAGTTTAAAGTTAAATCAAAACTGATTAACCACATACGAGGACATACAGGTGAGAAGCCATTTACCTGTGATGTTTGCAACAAATGTTTCACAACGTCAAGTAACTTGTCTAAACATAAGAAGATACACACAGGTGAGAAGCCGTACAGCTGTGATACATGCAACAAACGGTTCGTAGACTCATCTGGTTTGATCCGACATATGAGAGCACACACAGGTGAAAGGCCATATAAATGTGATACATGCAACAAACGGTTTACACAGTCATCTACTTTGAATAAACATATGAGGATACACACAGGTGAGAAGCCATACGGCTGTGATGTATGCAACAAACAGTTCACAGCTTCAACTGACTTGACTATACATAAGAGGTTACACACAGGTGAGAAGCCATACGGCTGTGATGTATGTGTTACAGTCAAAACTTATAGCAGGTCAAAACCACTTTTGACTGCGAAAATCAGTCAAAACTGATATTAACCAAGGGCATCGGTCAAAACCACTTTTGCCTGATTTTTTGCAGTGAAAAGTGGTTTTGACCGGCTATGAGTTTTGACTGTAACATGCAACAAACGGTTGTCTGCTAGCTTGCCCCGACATATGTGGATACACACCGGTGAGAAGACATTCTTCTAACTTGACCGGGCGGATAAAAAAACCTTATCGGTTTAGGTAGTTAAAACAATGTAAACAATCTTGACGTGTCTTTTTATTTAAACTTACACTTTATAAATCGAAATCTTTACATTTTACAATTTAGGTATGAAAAAATCATTTACTTTCATAATTGAATTGTATAGTGTAACGATTTTTATTTTTAGACTGTGTATTTAAACAAAAAGACATGTCAAGATTGTTTATATTGTTTTAACTACCTAAACAGGGTATAGTGGCCGCGGCTGGAGTCAAGTTAAGGCCCAGTGCAGACGACAGACTCCGCGACGGACTTTTAGTCTGCGAAAATAGAACTAATGGACTTATATGCAGTTACGCACATGACACGCAAAAGTTCGGCACACAAAAAATCCGTGTATTTACATTATGAAACCTTATACTAAAAAGAAAACTTAACTAGATCTAAAATCTAAATAAAATTAATTGTAAAACAAAAAACTTTTGTTATTGTTACTCTTTTGTGTTAGTAATCATAGTATTGGAGTGTACGTTTAGAGCTAGGCTTATTTAATTTGCACTGATTCAAAAATAAAGAATTAAGCTAATTGGAAATCGTTTTTAATCGACTTCAAAAAAGGAGGAGGTTCTCAATTCGTTGGGTTCTTTGTTTTTTTTTTATCATTTTTTTTTATGTGTGTTCGCTGATTACTCGAAGGCGCCTGGACCGATTTGGAAAATTCTTTTTTTGTCTGAAAGGTCATAGTTTCCAGGTGGTCCCATTGTCAGCATATCTTGACCTGATGATGGAATATGAGGGAAATCGAGGGCAACCCTCAAATTTTATAGGCACAAGTAATGTTTTTAGTACATTTTTCAAAACTACACTAGTATTTACGTCTGGCAGTAAAAAAAAATTACTGAGCTGATGATGGAAGGTCTACTCCTTAATGTTTAGGAGTTAAAGCATAATTCTTTCAATACTGAATGCACCTGCAGACTGGAAATTATAATTTCTGTAATTAGTGAGGCCTGCTGGTGATGGAAGGTCACCCTCATTAGACAAATGCTTTCAGTATATCACAAATTTGAAGTCGGTTTTTTTTTGTTTAAAATTATATTCGCACGAAACAGAAACACAGTTTACAGATCGAGGACATGTTGCAGAGTTGTAGAAGTAGAAGAGGAAGAAAGTTGTAGCAGTGTTGCCAGTGCAATAAATTTAAAAATAACTAAAATATTAGTGTTGGGGTTGCCAACAGTTTTACAGTATTCTCACACCTGTATTCCCAAGAGGGGTAGGCTGAACACATGAATTCAAAAATCCAGTCCCACGTTTAGCAATTTCAGGGTAACCAGATGGTTAAACGTGATATTGTAGTGGCAGGTTGCTAGCCCATCGCTACAGTACACTAGCGAGCTTCAGCGACAGTAAAGTTATGCTATTCTTTCTACTCCCTGGTAGATGGCGTGTCCGTGTCTTGCAAATATCAAACATATTTTGAACCATGTAATAAGTGAATAAGATTCAAAGTCCTTTATTTCACTTTTATAACGTAAGTCCATATTTCTGAGCGCCTTGTCCTTTAATTTAGCGTAACAGTCAAGTAGTACAGCGTGCCTCAAAAAAATTAACGTAAGAGTCATTTCCTTACAGTCATTTGTATGGAAATGACTCTTACATTATAATGTTTTTTTACATTTGGTCATTACATTAATAAACAATCACAGATCTGTCGTTACGTTAACCCAATGTAGATAATTCGAAGAAAATTTACAATAAATTATAAAGAATTCGATAAAATGAAAAAAACGATCATTGCAAATTTTGGTTAACGTAATCGTTTTTTTTTTCAAGATAGCCAAATTTTAACAACAGAGATCGATAGAACAGAAAATTTGCAGTCGAACTGTATACTTAATTCATTTTCGTAATTTTGGCGGTTACATTAATTCATATTACAGGTGACGATATTATACATCCATACTTTTATACATCTCGCATATATTCCTAAGCGGAAGACAGAGCACACGAAAAGCACACAACTCTGACCATTTCCGGCTTCTTAGCCACTTCCAATACAATTTCCTGGTACGGTCGACCAAGAAAGTGGGGTGACGGGACCAGTTATGGACGGTTTAAGTTGACAAGCACCAGTGATGGACACTTCATTCATAATTTAAAGACCATAGAGTTGTGAATTGATTGTTGTAAAACAAATGACATTTCCTTAGTGGGTAGTAAATAAGAGTCATTGTCCATTACTGGTTCTATGTCCATTACCGGTGCGGTCACCCTGGTCTACCACTTTTGACAAAAGTTTCTGTGAGATCAAAATTATCACAAGGTTGACATTGTCACTGTCATAATATTATGGCGAGGGGAAATCGACCTTGTTGTTTCATGAGGTTCATAGGAATATCGATCTTGAGGGGGTAGACCAATTTCTTGGTCGACTGTACCAAGTTACGATAAAAACCAGCCAAGTGCGAGTCGGACTCGCGCACGAAACGTTCCGTACTAAAACAGCAAATATTTAAATACAACTCCCAACTTTCTCTCTGTGGACTTCGGTCCCCAGGTATATCATCTGCCTGGAGAGAGATCTCTCTATTAGAGTCTTTTCCACACCCTCTATATGAGTAGGGAACCTTAAGGCCCTGCGCAGACGACAGACTATCCGCGACGGACTTTTTAGTCTGTGAAAATAGAACCTATGGAATTATATGCAGGAACGCACACGACGCGCAAAAAGTCCGGCGCACAATGCATGGGTACAATCCACACAGACTTTTTGTGCACACAAAAAGTCTGTCGTCTGCGCTGCGCCTAAGACTCATAAAACCAGGTAGAAAAGGTATTTTGTTGACGACTAAACCAGTTTTTATTTAACAAGACTAGAGACCTATAGTTTTTTTGCGATTAGGTGTTAAAATCTATTTCATATAACGTTAGACAACAAGGTAAAGTATTTTTTTTTATATGATACTAAATAGGGAGCCGTGGTAGCCTAGTGGTTCGACCTGTGGCTTCTCATGCAGAGGGTCTCGGGTTCGAATCCTAGTTTACGCTTCTGAATTTTTCCCAATTTATGTGTTTGTGAATTTGATATTTACCTACTACGAGCTATTCAGTGAAGGAAAACATCGTGCAGAAACCTACACATAGCGACAAACCGACATCATTACTGTAGCATCTTCTTTGTCGGTCTCAGTAATTAAGTTTCCTGTTTGTCTCTTAAAGGTTGGCCGTAAGAGATCCCTTAAGGGTTCAGGCCACCCTTGTACTTTACCATTTTGCTTATTTTTTTGCTATATTCATGTTTTTTGTACAATAAAATGTTTACCGTGTGGTGTCGGGTCTATAATAGCACCTCTCCATTTCTTCCGTGGATGTCGTAAGAGGCGACTAAGGAAATGGCTTTAGGTATTCTTTTGGCGACAGGCTAGCAACCTGTCACTATTGTACTACCTCTGTATTCAAACCCAAAATGATGCTAGAAGTGGCTGCGAAACGTGATAATAGTCATGATACCTAATGGTTTTTTATATGTCACGGTGCAGAGTGCGAACATTGTCGATGGTTTGGAGAGCACCACTAAACAATAAAATGTGGTGTCATTATTTGTGAATTTGACATTTGCTCTTGGTAATTTGGTAAGATAATACTATACAAAAAAAACTAGCCGAACCCGTATTGTCACCGATTGTTTATTAAATGAGAAACATTTTCATATGCTTTAATTATAAAATAAATGTTTTGTGTGTGACAATCATATTTAGGTATATTTTTTTATCCTAACTTGGTACCAGGAAATTGTATTGGAAGTGGCTAAGAAGCCTGAATGGGTCAGTCAGGGTCAGGGTATAATATTTATTTAAAACTTTACATGCAAAAACAACTGTCACTATTTTACTACAAAAAAAAACTCTATCGTACTACTTTTTTACATTTCTCAAAAGTCATTTCTATATATGTCAACCAATCGTATAGCCCTAACAGACGACCAAATCTGGTTTGGTCCGAACAACAAACTTGGTTGGCTCCAAACCAAATTTGGTCGTCTGTTCAGCGGTTGGCCGAACATTATTGTTATTATTGACGGTACATTAATTATCACGTGAAAATTCACATACATCATGCAAGTTTCTTCAATAGCTTTATTCGGTATTCATTTTGTATATCTTTGTGTGACTACGAGATCGAGGCTGTGATCCCCGCTCAGGCTCGTGGCTGGTCCAGCAAGTTTCCATTGCAGTCCAACGCGGCAATGCAGCCAGTGTAATGGGTACCTTTGGGCCAGGCACGAGTCAGGGCGGAGATATTTAGTTTTAAGTTTTTGACAAATAAGTGTGTAGGATTATGTAACATAGGAATAAGTGACATTTTGTAAATAACCATTAAATAGATTTAGTTTAAGTTAATTTTTGTATTGATTATTTCTTAATAAATGAATTATCTATTTTGTACCTATATTGTTCCGCTTACTAACTATTAATCTAGGTTTTATTTCAGCTTATTTACAATTTTTACTCAACAAATTTGAAACTTGATATCTTCCTTTTTTAATCTTTTCATTACGAGGCCAAAAGCCTTACAGTCAAGTATAATTTTTAACATCTTATCTTATTAGGCAGTGTTGCCTGTGTAAAAAATTTGTCCTACGAAATACCACGACACGGCAGTGCCTTAAGATTTACAAGGATTTCAGTACTTTAATAAAGTCATCCCACGGACAGAAACCATCGTTGTCAACATTACAGTTCTCGATTTCCAGCAGCTGCCACTGCGGCGGATTTTCAAGAGACAGAACAGCGCTATCTCTTATTTGTTTCGTAGAACGATACACGTAGTTGACTCGCAGCAAATCTTGGTCATTCACTTCATCGTACCACCTTTGGAACACTATTTTCCCACCAATCGGAGTTGTCTCCAATTGATCATGTAAATTGTAATCCTTGAAATTCATCACCGTCATCAACAAATTGATATTAGCATCATGGCCGACTATTAAGTAAAATTTCTTGTCGCCGTTCAAAAATATTTCCGTCAAGTATTCAAGAAGAATATTAGCCAAATCTCTGCTCAGTACTTTCGTTTTGAACCGCACATCGTGGTACGCTTTGAAAGCTGTCATTAGCAGCTCCCATTGCTCGGGCGTCGTGATCTGTCCCCATGCAACTTCATCTATTTTTCTTCCATCATAATAAGCCATCAGGAAAGAGTCAACGATGAGAAATGCAACTTCCAGTGGTCCTGTTACATCCACTTCTTTATTTAACGCATAAGTGATCCTGTGCATCATTTGGGACAATTCGCACACATTATTCTTCTGACAGGATGAAGAGTTCTCAAAATCTAAAATCCTTTCTAACTCTTTGTAAGATTCAAGCAACGAAAGCTTCTCGATTTTCTTCTTCAATTCTTCAAAAACTGTATCCATAAACTCTTGAGTATCGTTTCTGACGATCAGATCAAAAACTGGGTCCACTCCGGTATTGTTTTTGAAATAAACTGGCACGCAGTCGCCGAAAGCGCCTTCTGCAAACGCCTTTGCCGTTTCTTTGGTTCTCTGCTTCGTATTCGAGTAAATAAAAACATCATCACAAGGGCAATGGCTTGGCAGTAAACCTTCTCCAATCAGCCAATCAGAGAAATACTTCCCCATTTCACGCTCTTGTATACCACCTTTTTCTGTCAAGTATCCTTTAGGGAGTGGCCATTTTGGAAATGTTTTTTCAGTGTATTCGTCGATTTTTGACACGAATGGTGTTCGAATGTTGTGCCTGCTAAACACTATCACTTGTTTTAGTGTGAGACTGGTCACATTTGCAAAAATGCTAATGATTGTGAATAATTTTATGAGCATTTTAGATTATTTTTAGTCTGTGACCGGTCGGGTTCCGAGGGTCAGCTCGTACTGAGCGCGGAACCTATGTTGAATCTACTTATACAGATTAGATTTTGACATTCTTTAGATCTGGTTTTATATTTATAATGCTTAGCAAATAGCAGTAGATGAGGCGATGCGAAAATTATTTTTAGATTCTTCTCTTACATAGTACCTAACCTAACTAAACATAATTTTATCTACACTAGTCTTTACTAATATTATAAAGAGGAAAGATTTGTTTGTTTGTATTTTTGTATGTTTGTAGTGAATAGGCTCAAAAAGTACTGGGCCTATTTAAAAAAAAAAACACTATTAAAATGCTACATTCTTCCGAATTGACATAGGCTACTTTTCATTTTGAAAAAAAAATAGAGATCCTTGGAGTGTAACCAAGGGTGTAAAATAATCAGCTTAAAAGTTTCATTCGGCGAATGCGCTGCCCAAACTGTTAGCGATAGAACATAATTTTAAACAAAAAAAAACCGACTTCAAATATTATTAGCAATATTTTAAAAGTATTCTGTTTACTGAATGTAAAATCTTGACTTCATCAACAAATTACCGAAAACGCCGTACATCTCCATATAAAATTTGAAGAGTTCCCTCGATTTCTCCAAGATTCCATCATCAGATCCTGGTTTCGTGCCAATGGGACCAATTTCGAGTTATACCCTTTCGATTAAAAAAAAAATTTTGAAAATCGGTCCACGGGTTTTCGAGTTATCGAGTAACATACACACAAAAAAAAAATTAGGTCGAATTGAGAACCTCCTCCTTTTTGAAGTCGGTTAAAAATTGATTCTTTGTGAAAAGTAGCTGCTGGCCCGTTGGTCTCCAGTTGCGTCGACCAGGCGTTTTTTCAATTCATTAAAAAAATGAGTTGCACTGGGACCCCACGAACCCAGAGTCTCGATTCCTACAGCTATAAAGGTATAGCATGAACCGAGACTCTGATATTTCGACCTTTTTTAATTAGCTTAGATACTCATATCTGAAAAAAAAGACAAGCTCAGCTATTTGTCATTGTCTAACGCTTATAGTTAGACAGCGACAGGAATAGTTTATCTCACGTGTTGTCGTGTTCAGACTTGTTTACCATTTGGTGATTTTATTAGTCGATTTTATGCGCAGGAGTTTCCATTCAACAAACGATTGACCTCTTCCAATTAATTTACGCGTTTGTTTCTGCGCTTCAGTCATCTGACTTGGGTCAACATCCAAGGGAAGTTCAACGTGCCGCCTGCACAAAGAGTGCACAACGGGCAGGGTAAATGCGCCAATTGGGGACACGACTGTACAATTATATGGGTCGATCAACTATTTTGTGCCATGGTGACGTCTCCGAGTCACCGAGTAAAATTGTGATTTTCTAGTATATAATCCACTGTAACTTAAGGATTGATTTTACGGGTATAAGCATTTCTTTATGGCGCATCTCCTGTCACTCTATCACAGTTGTCCCCTGACTTACGGGACAGAATAACAACACAAAATAGTTGATTGATTGATACATCAAGAACGTTAAGTACATTGTGGAAAGGACCTCAATATAAAGATCTCTCTCTAGGCAGACGTTATGCCTGGGGACCGAAGTCCAGAGAGAGGAAATTGGAAGTTGTATTTCTGCGACCGATAATCTAATCGTTAGCGCGATGTAGGATCGTTTAGTTCGGCTATTCGACGAATGTGGCGCTTGGGCGCTACACATACATACACACATCAAGCATGTATTTCCGAATAGGGTAGGTACGCAGAGCACACTAAACTATTCACAGACAAAATCATTTTCATGCTTCACATCCATTTTTATCGTGTCTTAGGTTTCAAGTTAGGTATAAGAAAAGAGGTTTAATAGTAACAGTTTGCGAGCCTTTTTCCAAAAGCATTCTTAAACTTTTTTCCTTAGTCGCCTCTTACGACATTCACGAAAGCAATGGATAGGTGTTATTCTAAACCCGACACCTGCCAAAACACACGACACACATAAGACAGGCGAAAACTAAGTGTCACATAAAATAATTCCATGGCTTATGTCGAATAATCCAGTCCAACTTTGACCGTTTTCTTGATTTTTTCGATTCGTTTAATATTCTAATAACCTATATACCTTTTTCCAAAATGTCCCATGTCACTCCTTTGTACCCTACACCAGCCCCGTGTACTTCGTATTTGGCAAACCGCCATCTTGGGCTATTTCCAACTCGAAACAACACAGTTCTCCACCAGTACGACACCAACTAGCTAACTGAACACACGTTAGAGTTAACTAGAACAAAAACAACAATAAAACAACCGTATTTTGCTATAAAACACGCTTTTATACAAAATTTGGAGGTTATTTTTCGCGGGAAACGCGCTTTTTTTTCGCCGTTTAAGCCGAGAGGCAGAGGTTTTGTGCTTTCAGCCTTTGTGTTCGGAATTGCAACAACGGCGGAAGATAGGGGTGAGTATTTATTTTTATTGGCTAATTGTCGATTATATAAATGTATACTTATCTACTCTAATACTCTTACAACTTATGTATCGATCTCCGAAAAGTTACAGACGTTATGTCATTTTTCTATTTCTAGTAAGTTAGCTAATCGATAGAATAGATGCGGGCATTTTGATCATCGATTATTTGGATCATTGTTAAGTCGTTCAATCATCAGGCTCTAAAACAAAGGATATGCGTAAATAATTCATGATGCGAATCGATTACATTCTGTGTAAATATCATCGTCTAATAAGCACTTTATATTTATACAGATAAAAAGACAGCAGTGTACCTAACTATACCTACTGTTTTGTGATCGGGAAAACTCGGATCACGATGGCACCTGAAGTGTCAATCATTGCATTTAATGAATGTCATTTTTCATATATTTACAAACTTGTTAGGCAAAGCACATAAATCAGGCACATTTAGTATAATTTTTAGGTTTTCAGTTAAGAAGATATCTAGTGACAGGTTGCTAGCTTAAAACTCACCTTAACCCCATTTCCTTAGTCGCCTCTTATGACATCGGAGGAAGAAATAGATGCTGTCAAAATGTTGTGAAATGTTTTGATTTTACCACAGTTTCAATCATTGAACTACTTTAGTAATAGAAAAGGGTAGGTGTAGCGTTACGTAGGTTCCTCTACAGATCATCGTAGCTTTTTCTCAGTTTTCGTGAAAATGTAAAATTAGTCATGATTTCGCTGTTATAGTTTTGGCAGACACCAACGTTTGCTTGCGTTCAATGTCCAGCTCTACTTCTATCTATGAAGTCATATACCTTAAACCTGCTGTAGCACACTAAATTTTACCACTAACATCATCATTATCAGCCTGTGCAAATTTGTACCCATTTTCCTCATAAAAAATAATTATTTTATAGTTCACTATTATCTGTGGTTTTTCGACTTTGATAGATTATGTTTTTGTTTAACACTGAAAAGCCAATGCATGTATTTACAATCTCAAATACAGTTTGAAATGCAGTCCTACCGCTGCTATCAGTGACAGTTCTCTTGGTATTGCTTAGGCTATAATTCCCACGCAGATCCAAGGATCTGGATGAATCCAAGGATGGAAATTCCATAAACAATATCCCAAATACAGAGGTCTCGGCCCTGAATACCTTTTCTTACCATTCGAGGTCGAGACTTTAGGTCCGTTGGGCCCCAGCGCCACCAACCTTATAAAAGAGATCTCCAACTGTTGATACAACTGGAGACCAAAGAGCTGGCAGCTTCCTCGCTCAACGTAGCATTGCGATACAGCGAGGAAACGCTGCCAGCGTCTTTGGGATTGGGACCATGCCTTGGGGATGCCCTTTCTTAAATATAGTTACATAATGGTAGGGTTGCCAACTTTTTTTGGACCCAATATAGTAGTTTTGACTTCAGAACCCATAAAAATATAGTAGTTCGGGAATTATTAATAAAAAATATAGTAGGTTTCAAATAATATTTAATTATTTTTTAAACATATATTTTTTACTGCTTTGAGCTTTTTCATTAACAAATTTTTGTTTTTCAAGAAATTGTCAAAGCAATACAAGCACTGCGGGGTGTATGTAAATGTAAGTAACCTTTTCGTTCAGAAATATTCTGAAAGTGTGATAAAAAAATAGAAACCAAGTTTAGCGACTGATGATAAAAATATAGTAGTTTTGCCTACTATATTTTATTTATAAAAATATAGCAGTTGGACCCCTAATATAGTAGGATACTATATTATATAGTAGGGTTGGCAACCCTACATAATGGTGACAGGTTGCTAGCCTGCCGTCGGTGCTCAGGTTATCCAATATAGACAGGGCCCACTGTTGATTCCAATTCATACATTGTTTGATAAATACAGACCAGTATACGAAAGTATCAAAACAGTCGTAAACCTCTCGGCGCATGCGTGGTTCCGCTATAAACACAACACCTACGTAATTCGTTGAAGTTATTTTTGAAATCGATTTATTAGCTTTTGAAGTTTGTTTTTTCTGTGAATTGGGACGAAAACATATTGTTTTCAGTCTGAACATTATCTTGTTTTCGGTCACAATTATAGCCTGCGACTCCAACTTTTAAGGTATAAGCGTAGTATGCTCACAGTTGTGAGTTGAACCCTGTTTATTATGGACAACCATGTAGATTAGAGCCCAACAATTTTTTCAAAACTATACAGAGTTGATTTGTCTTAAAATAGGTTATGCCATCATAATACTTCTAATTAGTTAGGTACGCACTTTCACAGAAACTCCCAAAATATCAACCAAGGCTATCTTTGTTTTTCGCGAATATAAACTTCAAGGGTAGAGTTCAAAGCTTGGCGTTCTAAATATAGCAACCATTTTGTTTTGGTTATCCGCCATTTTGAAGCGTCTGGCGGCGCGTAAATATTTTGCGGTTGCTTGTAGATGTCAATAAAGTTGAAATTAATAATTAAGGTAAATGTTCGGTTGAATTTTACGTTCTATGTATACCTACCTACTTTA